>QRDG01000088.1:191013-360011 GCA_012064385.1 Puccinellia tenuiflora
CTTTCCAGTTACTGGAAAAAACAAACACATAAAAAACCAGTGTGAGACTAGGAAAATTCATTTCTTTCAGTCCTTCGTCCTTCTCATTTTTCTAAGTCTTGTTCTTCAATTATTTCAGTCTTTCAGGTGTAGTTCAGTCTGACACTGTTCATTTGAGTTGTTTCATGCTAGGTCAATCGTCTCCTTCATTAATTATTCTTATTTTTTCATTCTTTAAATCATTCATTTTTCTGTTGTCCAGTTGAGTTTTTTCATTCTTTCTCAGTCCTTTCAGTCTTGTTCTTCACAGTAAGAAATGGTGCTCTGAGACCCAACGGCCTGAAGTATTTGTCATATACTTTTCCAATTAAGTCCACCCGCCTGGAATAGGGCAGGGAAACATGATTAGTGTATCTACACTACTTCCTGCTCCATGTATATATATCATGTTGATGCTAGTTTTATAAGCAATGCTAGCTGCCAAGCTGTAATCATGTAGTCATGTTAGGGTTCCTTATAACTAGGATTTATTGCAATACTCTAATTTTGTAGCTAGAACTGGAGGGACTAGTTGGTCAAGAACTACAAGGAACTGACCTTCAGCTTTAGTTACTCAAATTTTCTGTAAGTTCTCAACCGCATCAAGATTATCAATTGGGAACTAGGAATGTTAACTCTATATGGAAGGCCAGTTCCATATTCTATTTTCTTGTAAGCTTATCAGCATTCTAAGTCGTGTTCTTGAGTCTTCTTTCGGCTTCTTAGTTAGCTATGATTGTAAATTCATCTTCTTAAGTCCTTTCATTTTTTTCTCAGGCAATGTTTCACAACATTCTGTAGACCTACATAATTTGGGTATATGCATTTGCTACAACATACTGCAGACCTACATAATTCAGGTACACTAACAATAGAACACACACACATATAAGTTCTGGAATTCTTCTTTGCTGTTTTGTTAAGATATTCTCCCCAAGTATATTAATGGAAATTATGACCGCACAAGAGCCACATTTTCTTCAGTATCTATGTTCTTCAATATCTATAGAATGCTCTGAAACTGAAACTGCTGTGATATTGCTCTCTCATCAGTGTTTTTCTAGCACACTAACCTATCTAAATTGGAACTACACCTTACCATCAGTATATAGACCCTGGGAGCTAAACTGAACCATAGCGTCAGATCCGGGGTGATTTTTTGCAACAAACTGTCCGAGTGACATCTCTCGAATTGCAAACTACAGTGTATGAATGCCAACTTAGATTTATATGGTCTTACCCTGAATATGGATGTCTTGTTTGCTTGTCCATGGAATTCAGACGGAACACTTAGTTCACCTTTGCTTGCTTGATAATTCAAAAGTAACAGTAGAGATAAAGCTGAACAATATGATTAGTTTTGGGACACACCATCTCAATAGGCCAAGGTGTGCTCTATCCCGAAACATGAAATATATGTATTGTTGCTCTGTTTTAGGTGGTCTGCTAGCATGATAGTGTGAGAATACATATGACCATGAGAAAACAAACTCTTGGGAGCTAAAATTAAAGTGGTTATTTTAGCAAAGATCAGCCATGCAAAGACCCAAGTTCTTAGTTATAAGAACATGTTAAATGAGGAGTCATTTTTCATGAAATTGAGATGAATTTAGAAAGTGGCAGACTTGATTGAAGTCATAAAGCCAAACTAAATTGGAAATCTCTTAAAATCAGAGTAGCGCAGCGAAAGCATGATCGGAAATATCGAAGTGATATGGTACACTGTCGATTTGTTAAGTCTACAACATATAGGAGTATATGATCAATTCAAGGATTAAAATAAGATATAATATTTTGGTTTGAGAAAGTTTGTTTCAAGATTGAGTGAGTTCCGGATGCACATGCTATGTGAAAATCCTTTTGACTGATCATACGTCATGTAGGCATAAAGGGACACAAGCATCTCACTCTATAACCAAATATATTATATACATTATATGATAATGAATTTTATCATGGGATGATAGGAAGTTTATCATTTGATGATAAAGTAATGTCAAATTAGGTGACAGTTACAATTTTACAAAGGACATAGAGAACTGTATAGTACAGAGCACAGACGGAACCTCTTCCACAAGCAAACATGATCAGCACTGAGACTTCATGAGTGAGACTCTATGGGTGTTGGATCGAGAAAAATGTAAACTAGATTATTGACTCTAGTCCAAGTGGGAGACTGTTGGGAATATGCCCTAGAGTCAATAATAAAATGGTTTATTAAGCATATTCATGTTTATGATAATAGTTTATTTTCCATGCTATAATTGTATTAAATGGAAACATAATACATGTGTGGAATATAGAAAACCAGGAGTCCCTAGTGAGCCTCTACAGGACTAGTTCGTTGATCAAGAGATAGTTAGAGTTTACTAACTATGGACTTGTTATAGTCACTTGATAACGGAGTCACGTCATTGGGCGAATGACTTGATGGACATGACCCAAATAATAAAGAGTTGCAATTAATCGTGTCACAAAAGTTTTGTTGTCAACACTTTTAATATGCCAAGTATAGTTTCCTTATACCATGAGATTATATCACTCCCGTCCATCGGAGGAATACTTTGCGGACATCAAACGTCACTTCGTAACTGGGTGATTATAAAGGTGGCTTTCAGGTATCTCCGACGGTGGGTTGTTGGGTGATATGAATCAAGAGTGGGATTTGTCCCTCCATGTGACGGAGAAGATATCTCCAGGCCTTCTCGGTAATATAGCATCAAAAGGCTGCAGACATGTGATTAGGATGTAATCACCGGGATCCTATATTATGGACGAGTAAAGATAACTTCCCGGTAACGAGATTAAACTAGACATGGTGATGTGAACGATTAAATCTCGGGCAAGTAAAATATCGTGAGACAAAGGGAATCGTATATGAGATTAATTAAATCTCCGGCATCGTGGTTCAATCGAGAAAAGAGTTTCGTTGAGTGTATAGGAATTAATATGGGCATCCCGCTCCCGCTATTAATTATTGATATGATCATGTCTATGCATTCCCGAACCCGTAGGGTCACACACTTAACGCTCCGATGAAATTAGGTTTTGCGATGAATTAAATGATGAAACGGACGAATGGTGATTCGGAGTCTCGGATGGGATCCCGGACGTCACGAGGAGTTCTGGAGGAGTCCGGAGAATAAGATTCATATAAGTAAAGTGGTTTCCGGAGGTATCGGAAAAGTTCCGGGAAATTTGTATAGGGTACCGGAAGGTTCCGGAATGTTCTAGAGGGGTCTAGAAGTGGGATCCACATATTGTATGGGGCCCACATGGACGAAGGGGGTGCAGCCACCACATGGTGTGCCGCACCACCTAGGCCCATATGGGCCAATTCGGCTATGGCAAAAGGGAGGAGTCCTACTCCTAGTTGGACTAGGAGTTAGGCCCCTTTCCTTTAGGAAAGGCCCAAGCCCAAGTCCACTTGGGACTCAGCTTGGAAGCCAAGCTAAAGGGGGCCGGCCGGACACCTATATAAAGGGGAGAGGGGAGGGGGTGCGGCACACCCAAGGCTGCCCCCAAGTTGCCCTAGCCGCACCCCAAACCCTAACAACCCCCTCTCCACCTAAACCCTAGTCGCACCCCTCTCCCCGGAGGGCTGCGCCACCACCACCTCCACCTCCATAGCTGCCGCACCACCCTAGCCCTAGGGTGCTGCGCCACCTCCTCCTCTCCCTCTCCTCGTGCTTGGCTTGGCGAAGCCTCACTCGTGGAGATCATCATCATCACCACCACACCGTCGTGTTGCTGGGATCATCAAGGCCACGTTCACCTCGCTTGTGGGATCAAGGAGTGGACGTCTTCACCGAGCTGTACGTGTGGATACCGCGGAGGTGCTGCCCGTTGCTGCACTTCGTCGGATTGGATCTCGAGGATAATACATCTCCTCGCGACTAGACGAGTCTAGTTGCGGGGATCGACTAGCCAACCCCTGCACCGACAAAACGCGTTTGTTCGATCTTCAAGGGTAAGAGATTGGATCTCACCTTCGCTTTCTTCATCTAGTAGATCTATATCCTTAGGGTTTATTCCGTTTGTTGCGTAGGAAAAAATTTTGTTCTCTATGCTGCGACCCCTTCACAGTCACCAACACCCATCTTGCCGCAGATATGCCTCTGCCACCAGTCCCCTTTAGACTCGCGAAACAGTGAGGTGGAGAGGAACATGACCAAGATATGGAAAAAAAAAGTAACCGAAGGGGGGCATTTGTATACATCCGCGTCCGACCGTTTGGTCTCCTCGGGCCCACTATCGACGTGTCAATGGTCAAAGTGCCACACAGGCCGGTCAGCGCCGGTCAGACGAAATTAGGACCTCACTTAAATAACTTAAAAAAGAATTGGGACCTAGATGTGCATTTTGAAAGAATTGGAAGCTAAGTGACATCGTGGGAAAAGAATTGGGACCGCCAGTGCATTTATTTAACTAAAAAAAAGGCAGATAAAATCCGCACAAGCGCAACGGCCAGAAGAAGCGACCGCGCCACCTCGTCTTCCTCATCCCCGTCGCCTTTCCCCGCCTCGCAAGCTTCGCCCTCCCTCCCGCCCCACGCCACCGCCTCTCCACCTCCAAGTCTCCCCAATCCGCCGCCTCTGTGCGCCCAGATCACGCCAACGCATCCATCCCCTTCCCCTGCGCCTCGGGAACTCTAGTGGCCCGCGTGGCGGCCGACCGGCCGGCCAGGGATGGCGTACGTGGACCACGCCTTCTCCCTCACCGACGAGGACGACCTGGTCGACGGCGCGATGTGGGGACGGACGCGTGGACCGCCGGTCAAGGAGATTGCCTTCGCCGCCGTGCTCCTCGCGTTCGGCGCTCTCGGAGTCGTCGCCGGTCTCATCATGGCCGCCCACCGCGTCGGCGGCGACCGCTCCCACGGTGTGACTAATATGTCTGCCTGCGATTGCGCTCCAAGTTAAATTCGTTCATTGATACTGCTATGCTTGTGCAATTGAAAATACTGGGCTTCTTCGATTGTCTCAGTTACAGTAACTGTATTTCTCTGTCAGTTTAAGCCATTCCATACATTATATCAGATATATGATTGCCCAGAATTGCAGTCATAGAAAGTATCTAGTCATTAGGTTGGGATGTGTGAACCTAATGTAGGTATACTGCTAGAGAAAAACAGAGCAAAATTTGCGAAGCACATGGATCATGGAGTGTACTACATACTCCATATCGATGCAATGAGTTCTGAAGTAATGTACAAATACTTTGTTTGCTTAATTCAGCCACCGGATGCAAAATCCTTTTGCATTGTGCATCAATGACAATAACCTCTATAAAATTACTTACTATTTTGTTCTGACTACTAGCATTTGCGTGTGCATCATCATTAGCGCATAGTGGAATTTCTGGGTATCCTCTGCACTTCGTGATGCTTATTGGCCCTGTTTTTCCTTTTGGAAAACAGGTATTTTCTTTACAGTGCTGGGTGTTGTAATGTTCATCCCTGGGTTCTACTACACAAGAATAGCGTACTATGCTTACAAAGGGTACCAGGGCTTCTCTTTTGCCAACATCCCTCCTATCTGAACAAGCAGTGGCCTAACCTGTGGGTGGATCGTCTCGTCCAGTGACCATGCTTGCTTATAAAGGTATAATAAATTAAATGTCCCTGTATTTTCTTTCGTTCTTCTCTTTGTACCATTATATATTGGACCAGTAGTAGTTGTACATATGAAAAGCAACCACAATGACGAGAAGGCATGACATTATTGTGATTTCACCAGAGGAGTTGCTGTCAGCCTGTTAGGGCATGTACAATGGTAGAGAAGACGTGTCTTCCCTTACCCCTCCACATCATCTGGAGAAGTCAATAAATATCGGTCATACAATGTGCTCTCTCTTATTGTCATCTCTAGTAATTAATAAGAATTAGTTAAATTTTAGTATGAAATTATGTTAATAAGAGAAGGCATGCGGTATAATGAAGAAAATAGTCTTCTCTTAATATTTAAGAGATCATCTCTTAGCTAAAGAAAGACAATCCTCTTTTTTTCATTCTCTCTCCGCCAACTAAGTAAAAATCTGACGTGGCATCTGTAAGGGAAGTCTGACATCACTCCATTGTACATGCCCTTACACCTGGCTATACTGTCAATCCATTGTACATGCCCTTACACCTGGCTATACTGAACTTATCTCTGGTCTCTGTTGGTTTCTAAAACTGTTGTAATGACATCGATCCGAACTTCCCTTTTCGGAAAAAATAAGATATACTCTTACTAAGTTTAGCGCGAGCAGCTCCCTTGTTTAGCACGAGAACAGTTTTAGTAAGATCATCCCTATTGCACAGAGTATATGCATGGATTGTTCACCAAAGAATAGAAAGAGACCGTGTACGTCTTTGATTCCGGTTTCCGTTACCATACCATCACTTTCCACGGCAAATTAATCACCGTATTTTCTTTCAACATCGATCGTGGACAACTCAGTTTGGTTCCGGAAAGTCCTTTTCGAGGCATATATGCGTCCGTGTTGGCCGGCTCTTCCATCTTTCCATAAATGCCGAGCAGAGCCGCCGAAGCAAATACTCGCCTTCCTCTTGATCCCTCTCAGAAACTTACCTGCTGTCATTACCGCTACCATGGCGTCCCCTGCGATGCTGCTGCCGCTGCCGCCGTCGTTATCAGACGATGTGATCCTCGAAATACTCTCGAGGGTGCCGGTGAAGGCCGTGTGCAGGTTCCAGTGCGTGTCCAGAGGGTGGCACGCGCTCATCTCCAGCCCGGCGTTCGCCGCCTTGCACAAAACTCACGCCGAGCCGATGCTCCTGTCCGTCTTCTACCCCTTCCCTGAGCTCAGGAGCGTCCTGCGGTTCATGGACATGGATGGCAATATCCTCCGAGTGATCGAGAAGGCGGATCTCTGGTCGATCAACGACGGCTTCGTCGGCCCTATGCGCGCTTTCGCGACCGCCCACAGTTTCGTTGCCAGCGTGATAGATCTGGCCACCGGGGACGTGGCGAGGACCTCTGGAGAGTTGAACCGTGAATGGTTCGACCGTTACAACTTCGGTTCTGCCGTCCCGTCTCGCAGGCGCAAGGTAGTCGGTCTCGTGAGCAAGTATGGTCAACCGTGTTGTAAGGTTCTCACTTTAGAAGATGGCGCCAAGTGGAGGCCGGTGAAGTCTCGTCCAACTCCATCCCTAGGCTTTGGCTTTGGCGGCGACTCCTATAACCAGGGCTCTACGGTCACGGTCAATGGTGTCATGCACTTCCTATACAAGTTCGTGACATCGCAGGTGGATGAGAACTATGTGTTCCGTTTTGATCTTGAAAGCGAGGACTGGAAGGCGACCATTAAGGGCCCAACAATATCTGGTGACAAGCTACAAAATAATACATTGACAGAAGATTTGGCCAAGCTCAGTGACACCCTATGCTTGCTTCAGCGGAGCTCAGTCGACCACGTATGGCTCATATGGCTCCTCACTGATTCCACCAAAGGCACTTGGGTCAAGGTGTACACTATACCAATGCCTCCAACCGTCCGTTCTTTGAACCCGTTGACGATCATGGGTGATGGTCGAAAGTTGCTCTTCTACACGTGCAATTATTTCACCACAACCCCAACACTACAAGTCTATGATCCACTCACGGGGACATGCACACACCTCACCAAGTTTGTGAGCAATCCGGCGGTGGGCGATGCTGGCATTTCTGTCTTGCACTTGGAATGTTTTGTCTCACCTAAGATCCTGCCGGTTTCTGCGTTGAGTGTTTGGTCTCGGTTAAGATCTCGCCGCTGGTGGCGTCGAGTGAGTCGGCTTCCTCTCTTCCATAAGTGATTTCTTATGAATGAATAATGATGTTTCAGATTACGTAGAATCAAGGCTTCTCTTTAGTCGTGTGTTTCGAGGAACCTGAAGACGCATATAACAGAGTCGAAAACGACAAATTCACAGAAATTGATGTAACTTTTTTTTTGCACGAATAGATATTTTTATATGAACATCCGAAATTTTTGTTTGAATTTTTTTGACATTTTGAAATGTGTTAAAAATGCATTTTGCACAATGGTAAAAGAAAGAAAATGTATTTTCCTTGTACTTATGTTGTATTTATTATGATTTTATTTTCCCATGTAGTCTCATTTGTCCTAATTTCTTTCTACATTATTATTTTCCTTGTGCTTGCTATAAATACTAATTTATTATCATGTACGAAGGCGGAATTTGTTCTTTTGTTTTGTACGACCATAGCATTCGATTTTGAAATGTGTTAAGAAGCAGCTGATTTCTTAGCTTACTTTTGAAAATACATAGATTATACACGGATTTTTTTAATTGTTAATGGAGCAGCTGGTTTCTCTAGCTGGAATTAGATTCTGAACACTCATTCCGCTTGAACGTGTTGGTAACGATTTAGATCTAAACTTAGCTTATATCTTCATAGATAGATCTTGGCTATTACGTAAGACAGAAAATTTAAATTTCTGCACGCAACCCTACAATGTACGCGCCAACGACCCACGAGCGCACCGACATGCCACCCATCCCAGCACTGCAGCGACCAACCACCCCATCGCCTAATCCCATGGTGTTCTGGAACTCTCGGGCATTCGCCCCTCCCATTCCGTGCCTCCGGATCCTCAAGATCCACTAGCGGCCGCTTTCTCCTGTTCCACTGGTGTGATGTTGAGGTAGCAGACGAGATTGCATCAGCCTTACTGTTTCACCCCGGCAAGGTGTTCCTTCCCGGTGGGCATGTTATTTACACTAAACATGACCGATGAATTCTTCATCATCACATTTAAAGAACTAAGTAGCAGTATGTCCTTCATTAATGCAATTGAAATCATATCAGTCCCTTCTACAACAAAATCGACCAGATGTTTCAATTCCTTAGATCTGTCGGAGAGTGAGAGGTGCCATTGTAGACAATTTATAATGATACCCTCTAGAATGATACCCTGGGTGGACCAAGGGGGATGTGAAAATGATACCCTCTAGAGAACTTGGGTTAGTGGTAAAAATTTATAGATGAATTCCAATGTTACTATACAAGTCACCTACAATGGTCTTATAACACTTTCTTCAGGCTCCAGATACTATGTGGGGGGGGGGGGCATGCCCCCCCCCCCCCCAAGCAACCCAAGCCTACAATGTTAGGATATAAGCCTCATTTGACATAATTTATCTAAGTAGAATATTCTATAGTCGGGCACAATAATCAAGAAGCTAAATTTAATCAACATGGAATAGTTATGTATTTGACCAATTATTGTAGTGTGTAATTTGGAGTGATCCATGAGTTGTAAACAAGAAATTATTAAACTTTACAATAAATGAAGCTAAGCTAAATACAATAAACGAAGCTAGGCAAAAGTACTTATAAAACATTGTTCGTATGAAAATTCCGCTACCATGGGTACCTCAATATGGCTAGAACCAGTAGACACCGACTTGTTACTCTGCTTGTGGAAGAATAGTTGTACAAACCATGAACGACCTTGTATTGTCTCGTCCTGGAGTCGAAGCCGAGACGGTACACGGTGGCCTTCCTGTCCATGCTCTCCCGGCGACGGCGGTAGGTCGGTCGATTCGCAGGTGAATGGTTCCACGACCTTGATCACGTCATCATCATCATTATCATCATCGAGGAGGAAGAAGAGTAGGCTCCTGCACGTGCCTAACAATCTCGTTGATGCGTCGACCGTGAACCTAGCCGTGAATCTCCATTGCTCGTCGAAGAGGAATCCACACGCGAGCCTCACTCTAGAACGCTCCCGCCACCACCTGCCGGTACATCCGTGAGAGAAGACGACGGTGTGGGTCGGGACGCGCGGCGACCCGTGGATCGTGTGCCGCGTGTTGACGGAGCTTGAGATGACGTCGCGCCATTCTTTGCAGATGTGCCGCAGGCCGCAGAGGTGGAACGCCGGGAGGCGCAGTCGGAGAGGACGTCTCGCGGGAGGTAAGCAGCCGTCGTGGCGGCATTGGCATCATCTGGTGGCGCTGTTGCCTGCATCTTTCTTGGGACCACGCACAATGACTCGATCGGCTGACCCCAAGTGCTTCTAGCTTACTCCCTCCGTTCGTGAATAAGTGTACGTTTTCCTTTTTTTAAAGTCAAATATTTTCAAATTTGATCAAATAATTTACATAAAAATAGTAATATATATGACATCAAATTACTATATTATTAAACTACATGTCAAGAAGTATCTACTGATATTAATTTAGTGTCATAAATATTGTTACATTTTCCTAAAAAGTTGGTCAAAATTAATAAAGTTTAACTTAATACATATCTAAACGTCCACTTATTTGACGAACGGAGGAAGTATTTTGTGAAACATATAGTTTGGTGAGTCCAGCTGTCGGAGTTGTAATCCGGCTTGGTTTCCGACGCCGTACGGGCTACGGACTCTGAATTCTGGAACGATCGATGGTTTCCGATACTAAGTCGAGGAAGATACAAAGCCAGCCTCCCAACATCTTGCCCAGGGGTTTTTAATTGGAAATGGGTCGACCAAAATCTACCTAGCTAGCTGGGAATGAAGAAAAAGAAACATTTTTTTTTAACTGAAGCCTTTACATTCGGCTTTAAATTAATAAAGCTACGACAGACGGTCAAGAGGTTACAAGGTGCTGAGAAGAATAGCTAACAAAAACTACAACCACGAGCAACAAAAGATAAGAAAGAAAACGTGCAGCTTGAGCCGAAGACTTAAAACACCGGATCACTCAGTGGACTGTGAAGAAGCGCAGAGGTGTGGAAGGCAAAATACTGGCGAGACAAGCCATCGTTCACTTCGAAAAAGGACGTACGTCGTCGATGACTAATCCATCTATCAATGAAGAGGGACCCTGCGCTCTCGCCCTAGTTAGAGCATGTCTAACAGACCCCCTAAATTTTGGCCCCGTATAACGCGAGTAGAGTGCCCTGTATTCGCTTTTGACAGGCCGAAAACTTGTCCAACCTAGCAGACAACTAATCCCCACCCCGTAAAACAGATATTTGTTTTACGGGGTGGGGATTCGGTGTCTGGTAGGTTGGACGAGTTTTCGGCCTGTCAAAAGTAGGGTTTTCAAATGGAATAATAAAAAAAATAACAAATGTTCCCGCAATCAAACAAATAACAAATGTTTCACACATACAAGAATAGGAAATGAATGTAATAAATCATTGGCCATGCAACTGCCAGTGGTGATCGATCAGATCTTGGGTGAGCTGGTGATGAGTCTGGGCATCTTCAATGTTGCGATGCGCTGCAAGAAAAGCTTCAAGCCGATCAGAGTTCCGCTGGGGTTGCACTCGGGTGCCCACATTGTCATAGAAACATGGCAAGTTCAACTCTCTCTCATCTTCAATGATCATGTTGTGAAGAATCACACAACATGTCATGATTTCAACAAGAGTTTCCTTGTCCCAAAACCGTGCAGGACCCCGATCAATGGCAAACCGTGCTTGCAAAACACCGAAAACTCTCTCAATATCCTTGCGGGCTGCCTCTTGAGCTTTGGTGAACCAAGCTTCTTTTCTTGTCAAAGGCACATCCTTTTTCTCTTTAATGGTCTTCACAAGAGTTGCATAGTCAGGGTAAATACCATCTGTGAGGTAACCCCATGGTGTACTCATTGTTCATAACTTTGTAGTTGCAAACATACGCACGGAATCTGTGGTTGTTTGTGCACCAATGCGAAGGTACTCATCGGTATAGTCCGCTGGGATACCATATGCAATCACCCTCATGACAGCTGATATTTTCTGGAATGGGCTAAATCCCATGACGTGGGCACAGTTCCTCCGTTGCTTGAAATAATCACAATTTGCCTCGCAGTCTCTAACGATTTTCGTGAACAAACTCCTACGCATTCGATACCTTCTACGGAAGAGGCGGAGAGGATAGGTCGGTACCTCGGCAAAATAATCTTGCATCAGCTGTTCGTGGCTGAGCGCGCGGTTCCGCGGGATGCACATGCGCCCCATCGTGGACCCACTTCTCTGATCCAGCAGCTTGGTGCGGTTCTCGATTTCTTTCATGCTGAAGAGGAGCAGCATCATCTCCGCGTCGTCGTCGTTCAGCAGCTCATCAAGGTCCGAATCATCGGAACCCGAGGATGACCAATCGGTCGACGAATCCACCAAATCCTCCATAGTCACCTCCGAAGTCATCTACCACCGTGAAGCATAGATCAGCCTCCAAGCTCATCGATTGTACCGGTGAAAACGAAGAAGAATGTGGCGGAGTACTGACCGTGGGTTTGGCGGCGGAGAAGAACGCGGCGGGGTGTGGCGGGGCACGCCGAGGGGCGCTGATGTCCGGTGGGGGTGCGGCGGGGGTGCGGCGGCCGTCGACGCAGTGTGGGGCGGCTCAGCGGGCGGCGGAGGGGGCCGGACGCCTAGGTTTCCGGCGACGGCGCGCGAGCGGCTGTGGTGGCGGCGCGGGGGAAAACGGGTAGGGAAACTGAAATTTCCGCTCGCCCTAGCTGAAACGAAATGGTGGGTTGGCCCTGTATTCCCCCTCCCACCCCGCACAAGTAGGGGTCGAGGAGCCGCCCCATAGCGAAACTGAAAAAATTCGATATGGGGGGCCTGATTTACGGGGTCTGCTAGACGGCCGGGTAGAGCCCTACCCCGTATTTCGGCGGTTATTTTACGGGGTTGGGTCTGTTAGGGGGTCTGTTAGGGGGTCTGTTAGACTTGCTCTTAGAAGGGCGCCGAATCGTCAAACGCTAGAGAAGCTCACCCTTGATCTTGGATGAGACCTGAATGCCAAAACACAAAGGAAGAAGAGACCCCGAGCAAGACCGCCACTGCACACCAAAACCACACAAAGGGTCACAAAATCACCACCTGCAAACAAAACCCGAGAAGAACAACTGAAGGAGCCGAAGGCTCCTGAGATGACGCCTCCGGGGAGGACGCGACACGAAGCGTTGTCATCGCCTTGTCCGACAACCGGACCAAGGTTTTCACCCGGAGCCAATGGTGGAATGATACAATGCTACACGACGGAGCCTCTAGGGAGAGGAACGACACTCGAGAGCGTCGTTGTCGGCGGCACCGACTATGTCGGGCAGAGTTTTCACCCAGAGACCATGCACCCAAGCACTTAGAATCCCCAAGCCAGGAGGTCGAAGTGGATTGAAGAAGGTGTCCAGACATCAGCGCGGTAGTAGCAATGACGCGACCACCGCACCATGGTCGTCTCCCCCGTGGACCACTCGTCACCCGCACGGCCGAGGAAGCCAGCTGCACCACGAAGCGATGGCCGCCGTCAGGACACGCCCGCCCACCATCCAGAGCCACCGCTCCGGCATCCAAGAGAACCAACCTCACCCGCCACACCGACGATGAGCCACACATGCGTAGCCGGCCACTACAACTTCGGCACGTGTGCTTCTCCTCATCCAAGAGCATCGCAGGAGACCCAACACCCTTATTAAGCGGTACCAGATGTAACACCCCAAGATCGGTACTATGCAGACTTGAGCGATTCCCGCCAAATCCGCATAATAACGATCCTAGGACGCCCACCAGGCATAACGTGCACGTCGCAACACACACGTTATGCGGATGGAATTGTGATAACATTACGAAAGTTCTCGATGGAACCCACAAAAGAACATATATACAATAACGACTCACCGAGTCAAGAACAAAAGATACATTACAAAGATCCAAACAACAGCAGAAGCGAATAGCGTCCGACTACGGACAAGAATACAAATGTGGACTAAGAGTCCTGAAGATAAACGAAGGCACCATATCCCTGCCCAGGCCAAGCCGGAGGGATTTCCAAGCTAACGTCGTTAGACTTCAAACCTATCAGCTGCATTGGAATAGCAGCACCGAAGGGGTCAGTACTATAAACAGTATTGGCAAGCAATACTCACAAGATATCAAAGCTGGAATTCTGGGGGAAAAGGGTTAGCGATTGAGGCGGCGGCAAGCAGCACTAACAACTTATAGAGACACGCTACAACTTTCGTCTAAAGAGACAAGGTAAGAGAGCGCATAAGAAACCAACTATACTACTCACCACATCAAAAACCCGCCCAAGTATTACTCCCTCGATCAACCGCCCGCGAGGAAGCAATCAGGGCAACTCACACGGTGGACAAGTTTTATGTGTTATTATTCAAGTAATCTATCTTACTAGTCAAGTTATAATCATTATAAGGTGCAAGTTGTCTGTGATCTTTTTAGCTAGCGTATTTCACCAAGTCGTCCATAACCGCGGACACGGCTTTTCGAAAAGATTTCACCCTGTAGGGATGCACCAATGAACCCACACACATCGAAACACTCGCTTAGAGGTGTACCGGTGGAGCGTTCGACGCAATACTTCCCTTCTTTACAAACAAGTCCAGGGAGCCACCTAGATAGGACTGATCCACCTTGAGAGTCCGGCCGAAACTTCGAGGTGGGCCTAACCGATGGGAGAACGGCTTCAGGAGGAACACTCATACGATTGCCCTCCGTCCACATGCGATTAACGCACGGTCCGCACCCTACCGTAAGTAACCACGTATCCATCATCATCTTACCTGCTCATCATCATCATCATTGTACGCACGCAAATGGAAACACCCGAACTAAGTTGTGGCACCTGGACAGGTTTGAGGATTCGGTAATAGATTGCGGGGAGGCCCATAGAACTCCCACATGTCGTTAGTGCGCTTAGTCTTGGATCAGCGGAAAAGTACTCGGGTCCTAGGCGACACTAGCAGAACAAAAAACCACGACTGGCCTTCCGCCGGTGCCTTATCTTTATTAAGTTATTCCCGCCGTAACAGAAAAATAAAGATTACCATTTTAGTTGAGCCTAGCTATCATGTTAACAACAAGAATACATAAAGAGATAACAGGACTCAAGCAAAGCACGTAAGCATGCACTAGGACTCGCAAGGCCAACAAGGTAAACAAACAACAGGTAATAGGATGTGTGGGTGTGGCTATATCATGGCTGCAAGGTAAACATGCATATAGGATCGAGACAGAAGCATCGTAACATAAGGCTAGCAAGGAACAAAAGATAGGAGGAGTAAGAGAGAGAAAACAAGCAAAGATAGCAAGGGAGTATCACTTGCCTGCAATCCGGCAGAGGTAGCAGAACCTGTCGTTGTGCTCACATCAACTCAACGTCCTATTCCCGAAGAAGCAACGAACATTGGGCAACGGAAAAGATGCATTTTACTACTACGGCAAAAGAACCGGCATGTTGATGACATGATACTCCCTCCGTCCCAAAAAGGATGTCACAACTTTTTCCATCCGCGAGTGTATCTGGACGTGTTTTACATATAGATACATTCATGAATGGAAAAATCTGTGACATCCTTTTTGGGACGGAGGAAGTACATGACAAATTAAATGTTGTCCAATTTTATTCCTAACACATGGCAAATCATTTTAAATGGGATCGGTGCAAAATATAGATGCACCGGACAAACCCCATAATTAAATTGATTTCATTTGACTAAATGGATAAAGGTGCGATGTTAATTAAGCATGCATTTTATAAGATACGCATATATATGGTATGGGGTTAGGGTTGGGGTCACACATCGGATCAAGGGATCTTCGGGTTCGGAGAGGAAGTAGTCGACGTAGTCGTTGTAGTCGAAGTAGTCGTTCATCCGGATTCGGAGTAGTTGAGGTAGTCGACGTCGTGGAAGTAGTCGAAGTAGGGTCGTCGTTGTGGCAGTAGCCAAAGTAGTCGTTCTGTAGTCGATGTCGTGGAAGTGGTCGTACTCGGGTCATCATCGTGGCGGACCTTGGCGTTCCGGGCATTGGGTCTTCTCGGACGCGCACGAAGGCGGCCGGCACAACTCGGACACAGAGAACTTGGCGGTTTCCGGTCGGGGTAGATCTTGTCATATCCTTCTTCGGTCATCGGGTCGGAGAACTCGCATTCACGGAGTCGGGGAAGAACTTGTCGTATCGCCGTTCATGGTCGTCGTGGTTCACGTACATGGAGACCTTGACGGGTTTTCCCGACGCACTGCATCGGAGACGAAAACGGGAAGGCGTCGTTGATCGGCTTCACGACGGGAAACGGGGAACGGGAAACTGCTTCACGATGGGAACGTCCGACGGGGAACACGTCGGGAACGGGATCGGGAAAACATCGGGGAAATGGGGACGAGCCCACGGGGATGTCGGTCAGGGGGCGCGCACGGGAAGGGGCGGAGGCCGGTGGGAGAGGAGCAGAGGGGGGGCGCCGGCAAAGGAGGCGCAGGAAGGGGCGCGCGGGCGCGAGCTGCGGAGCTCGGCCGCGGCCATGGCGGAGAGGAGGCGGCCGTGCTTGGGGAAGGAGGCTGGCGGAGGGAGCATGCCAGGCTATAGCGGAGGGAGGACGGCGGGAGGAGGGAGCGGCGGCCGGCGAGCAGACGCCGCGGCGAGGGCTGGCCGTGGGAGAAGCTTGGGACGGAGCTCGGCTAGGGGAGGAGCCGATGCGGAAAGCTAGGGAACAAAGGGAGCCGGAGCTGGGAGGAGCGTCTCCGGGAGGAGGTGTGCGTGCGGGCGGAGCACGGCCGGGATGGCATGGAGGGGCAGCTCGGGATCGAGTTGGGGAGCTCGAGTGCGCGCGGGGTGGGGGGAAGGTGCGGGTGCGGTGAGAGAGAAGAAGGAGCGGTGGAGGGGAAGAAGAGAGAGGTCACGGGGAAGAGAGAAGAAAAGGAAAGGGTCTAGGGACCTAAAAATAAAAGAAAAGGGCTTGTCTGCGAGGTGGGAGGACCCGTTCGCAAAACAAAGAAAAGGCAGGAGGGTGGCTGCAAGGTGCAGGGGGTGGGAAAGTAAAACTGCCGAGCTAAGATTAGGGTTTGGAGGTTAGGTGGGCTTGGTCCGGTTTGGGCTACTCTCTCGTGTCTCAAAACATTTTATTTTCTTTTTCTATTGCAAAACAATTTTGGCAAATAATTTTAGAAAACGGAGACGAACGTCTCGGTAAAACTTTTGTGACAAATTTTAGCAAAAATAAAATAGGGTTTAATAAAAATAATTTTTGTTGCAAAAAATATGCGATGCTCATGATGCTGTTGTCATGATGATGCAAAAGAAAAACAAACAAAAATCTAATTTGGGGAAAACCCCGGGACATTACACCAGATCTGGCCGTCGGGCACTAAAAAAATGAAGCTTCCAAGGTGCTCCGACAAGAGGGAATATTGATGCAATTTTGAGGCAGATAAAAATAGTTATATTTTTTCTATATAAAGGGAACTTTATATTATTTAAAAAGTATATTAAGCATTACACCCGGGCTCTGCATATCTAAGATGCACACATATATTTTT
Source organism: Puccinellia tenuiflora (assembly GCA_012064385.1). Classification (NCBI taxonomy): domain Eukaryota; kingdom Viridiplantae; phylum Streptophyta; class Magnoliopsida; order Poales; family Poaceae; genus Puccinellia; species Puccinellia tenuiflora. The sequence continues at coordinate 208,292 of QRDG01000088.1, forward strand.
TTAGCTGTGTGGCTCATTCTCAAGAATTAACTTAATTTTCAATTACATGATGTCATCGAATCTCAGTTGCAAATCAAGTTGCTGCTCACAATTAGCACGAATCATGAAGCAAATTAAACGGTCTAGAGCAGTTGCAACCCCAATTATTTATAATTAAAATATTCCAGTTACAAGTCAACTTGTAACTCATAGGTGCACAAATCGCGATGTAATCCGACTGTATAGAACTTTACTCAGCGGTCAGCACTAACTTGATTCTCAGATTCTCAGCAAGATCGTGATTTTTTTCCCAGCTTTATGATGCTACAAGTGATGGCGTGTGGCCGTCCGCCGACAAATAAAATATCCCTCCAAGTACTAAGCTCCCTAGAATTTCTCTCCTCTCCTTGCTCCACATGTTCTCCAATGGAAAAGCAACACCACTCTATGGTAGACCCCACTCAGGTTCACACCTCTCGGATTTTAAAATTGAGTTTGAAAAAAAATTGTTGGAAATGTACATATTTTCGGTAAAAAAAAAATTCCCAGCCACAAAAAAAATAATGGTTATGAAAAAGGAAAAAAGAACTCCATTTTCTCTCAAATGTTTTTTTTGTGTAGCTCAAAATACAAAAAAAAATACAAACTTTCTAGATTACGTACAATATGTACACATTGTTGTATGCTTTATTTATTTATTTTTGAAAACTTGACATGTCGTTTAGGTTTTATAAGAAGATGCGGTGATTTAGGAACTAATGGCACTTTCTGACAACTCTCTCACTTATCGTTTCTCTGCCGTCAACAACCACCATAGCGTCGTGCAACATGTGCCACGCGACACCATTTATCTCCCTCTGCTTTTCTCGAGCCGTATTCCATAAAAAAAAATCCGTTCTTAAACAAAATTTCCCCGTCTGTCTGCACACACCTATGGCGCCGTCAAGACCATAGAACTACAGGGCACATCCTCTCCCGATGTCGCGCCTCAAATCCACTGTCAACTTGCACGTCATGTCCGCTCCCCACATATGCATATTTTTGTGGCCGCACAACGCCAGTGAGCTGAAAGACTTCCTACATCCCTCGCAGTAGTTGCACGTGAGCACCCATGTTGTCTCTCCCATCAGTCGCCTCTTTCGTTGATGCAGTTAGTGGTGCTCGACTCGCTGGTGGTGGAAGCTACGGTTAAGACCATGAGCGACAAGTCGATGGTGAGTGGGGATGGAAGTATGAGTTAGGCGCGTCATTGTTGTATGCCACCTAATTACTAATGAAAGATCATGTGGGTATTTATCTGTAAACCTTTTTCTCTGCATTATGTTGCTTATCTCTCACTTGTATTCAGAGAACGAGCAATATTATGTAAGCAATTGCACGCATGTATTTTTTAGATAGTTGCATAGACTGAAAATGACCCCTATGTGTGTCTATCCACGGCTTGTCAGTCATTAGAGTGCAGAAAAGTCACGACCGATGAGTGTACAATGATAAAAATAGAATGTGTGTTGAGCGTGTAGGAACATGATAGACTATATGTTTAGAAATGACCATTCCTGCAATTAGATATATATTCAAAATTGTTAGTGGTATTCATGCATTTTATATATTTTTATTTTATGTATATGAATCTGGTGCACAGATTAAAATGGCATGTAAACCGTTTAAAATTTCACTTTTGCTAAGTTTTTTGCTGCATTATTTACTATTTATCGATGGAATGTTTCTCACTTTTTATATAGTATTGATTGTACTCGATGCAATTGGTTTAAGTATGTCAAGACATAATTGCGTCAACTATTACTGATTTGGGAGAATTTATGTCAGAAAAGTCTACTTGATTTCATTATAATAAAATCAATGACTTTGACTGTAGGACCTCGAGTAATCACATCTTGCTAATCTATTTCTCGAGTCTGTAATGTTCATCGTATCGTACATTGTACATTGTCTACAGATTGTCGAAACTTTGTTCAATTTTTTGTTGTTGAATTCTTCATACAACATCTACACAATTTAACTTTCATGACATTTCATAATTATGATTGAATTCTGATTGTCTAACTAAGTATCTGCAGAGTTTAAGCTTTTCGTGTGGGGTTATCTTCTCTCTGTTGAGTGATTTATTCCTAATCTTGCAGCGACTGAGTGATGGTGTTGCAACGGTATAATTTTTTCCATTATTACTACTCCTTACTATAGGTGGCCAAACGGGCCGGGCTAAACGGGTCAGCCCCAGGCACGGTTTTTTTAGCCCGTCCCAAGCACGGCACGGACCTTAACGGGCCGCGGCACAGCACGGGCTCGTTAGTGCCCGTGCCTGACTTCGATTTGAGGCCCGTGGGCCGGCCCGGCACGGCACGAATAGTTTTTATATATATTTTTTTTTATTTTTTTACGTATTTACCTATTTTTTATGTTTTGGGCCGTAATAGTGCCAGATGGGCCGTATGCGTGCCAAACGGGCCGTGCCAAAGCTGGCCCGTCGGGCCGTATTTGTGCCATCGGGCCATGCCGCGGATGAATTTGCCGCCCGTGGGCTGGCCCAGCACGGTATGATTGGCTAACGTGCCTAATGAGCCGTGCCTTTCACGTGCCGGGCCGGGCCGGGCCGGCCCGTTTGACCACCTATACTCCTTACTATTTTTAAGGTATGTTTCGCTAAAATAACTATTTGTTCATCTATCATTGATTGCAGTAGAGCGGACGCGGCAACGCGAGTTTTTGCTTCTAGTAGTACTTTATCGCACAGGAAAGGTCGGTTGGTCTACAAATCTGTAACCGATCGCTTTCCATGTTTTTTTTTTTTTTGAGATTAATCGCTTTCCATGTTGCATGTGGAGACCCACGGTTCCAATTAGGAATTGTTCCACGGTTCCCATTAGGAATTCCTTCCGGGCCGATCTCAAATCAACACAGCGTTCCTCTGGCTTAAAAAGGTACGGCCGTAACCCTAGGTTAACCCTCACCGACGCAACCCGGCCGGTCCTATTTGCTGTTTGCACTGCTACCCGGGCAACCAGCATGGCCGAAGGCGACGCCTCCGCCGCCGCCGCCGCTGTCTCGCTTCCAAGGGACGCCGTCTTCGAAATCCTTTCCCGGTCGCCGCTCAAGTCCTTGTGCCGCTTCCGATGCGTGTCCAAGGAGTGGGAAGCCCTCATCTCCGACCCAGCCTTCGCCTCCCAGCACAAGTCGTCCATGTTGGATCCGCTTCTCGTCACCAGCTGCTACCACCGGGGACATCCCTACGCAGACAGAAGGACGATACTGGTCATGGACATTGAAGGCACCGTCGTGAGGGAGATCAAAGGCCTGGGTGAATTACCCATCTTCGTCTCGAGTCTCGACCACCTCATCTGCGTTATCTGCTCTGGAGAAGTCACCCGTGTGATCGATGTCGCCACCGGGACGGTGCTCTTGAACTCCCCCAAACCGTCCTCCAAAAAACCTAACGGGAACCTCAGGGATCATGTCATCAGGCTGGGCCGTGCAGCTGTATCCGGCTCCTACAAGGCGGTCCGCATACGCGATTACCGCCGCCTGTACGGCGTTCAGCCCCCACAGACCTGCGAGGTTTGCACCTTAACAGGACACCACACAAATTGGAGAATAACGCAACCACCTCCAGCACCTGTCCTTTTGCGCGATTTCAGTGTCGATTGGGCCGGGGCAACGGTCGATGGTGTCGTGCACTTCCTCTCCTGCTACGACAGCTCGCTTGCAACGCACAATGTTCTAGGCTTTGACCTCGAGAGCGAGGAGTGGAGGAAGACGATCGACGGGCCGCTGAAAGGCGACACCGCCGGGTCGTGGACCGCGCGCAAGGATACCCGTCTAAGTCTAACCGAGCTCAACAAATCCCTGTGCATGATCCAAACGGGGGTGCACAAGCCCACCGCCGATCATCATCCATCGTCTTATGGATGCAACATATGGCTCCTCACCGATCGCGACAACAGCACGTGGGTCAAGGCGTACTCCATCCCGACCAACATCTGCGAACGCATCCACCCTTTGAGGGTGATGCCTGATGGTGTGAAGCTCATCTTCTACCATTGCGGTTCAACCTCCTCAGAGCCACGTGTGCTAAGTGTCTACGATCCCCGTGACGGGACACGCACCATGTTGATGAAGATGCCAGATAATACCTACGGCAGAATTGGCCTTTGTAGCTTGCACATGCTTTCCGGCGCCGCCAAATTCTAGATCTAATCCGCGACGTCGCCTAATCGGTCTTTGTTCTATGAGATGTATTTCTCTTTCTCATTATGGAGAAATAATATTGTTCCAAGCTAGGTCATCTATAGCTTCAGTTAGCCATGTCATTTTCATTGAAAGAACCACCGAGTGTCCCACCGGAATATGTTACTTGAAAAAGAGCCGAGATTACAAAAATATACAGGAGGAAAGATGGTCTCTCCAACGGGATTTTTTTTTTGAAACTCCAACGGGGAAAATATTTGAGTACACATATGCTTAGGTACCCATCTATCCTAGCCCTTCACTGGGATTTCGAGATATGACTTGTTCCCCGTGATTCTATTGCCTAAGAGGCAAAGTTATCGCCCGACTTCTTACGATATACGATGCAACATATGGCTCCTGACTGATCGCGACAACATCACATGGGTCAAGGCGTATTCGATCCCGACCAACGACTGGTGCCACCAATTCATCGACCCTTTGAGAGTGATGCCTGATGGTGTAAAGCTGCTCTTCTACGATTTCGAAATAGGCCCCGACCCACTCGTGCTGCGTGTCTACGATCCCCGTGACGGCACTAGCAAGATGTTGATGACGATGCCAAAAAAGACCTACGGCAGAATCGTCCTTTGTAGCGCCGCCAAAAAGTAGATCTAATCCCCGACGTGGTCGCAAAAATTAACCAGTCTTCATTCTACGAGATGTATTTCTCTTACCGGATCTCTTTCTCGTTACGGAGAAATCATATTGTTCCAAGCTCATCCATAGCTTCAGTTAGCCATGTCATTATTTTTTGAAAGAATCACCGAGGCTCCATCGAAATATGTTATTTCAAAAAGAGCCGAGATTAGAAAAATATACGGGAGAAAAGATGGTCTCGCAAACGACAGGATGTGATCTTACTTGAATCCATGTATCCACAGCACGAGATCGGAGTAATGTTGGCTAGTTATATCTACGAAATGCACACAACCCAACTACTAGTACTGAATTTACAGAAGAAAAAAAAAATAGCTTTAATTTCCACCACAAGGCATTGCTCTCAGCTATCAAGAGGTCTTGGTGACTATCACCCTATTCGAGATCGTGTATGGCTGTATGCCTTGATCCAAATGCCATTTATCTGAATCGGTCAGGAGCCAAACGTTTGAATCCGATAAGCACATCATCCAGGTGAATGACATCTGCATTTCTTAATTTAAAAAGATTGTGGTAGTGATTATTTGTGGGAACTGCACGTTGTTCTGTCTAAATCTTTGTTCCGTACAGAAAAATAAGTGAGATGATAAATTGCAAGGCAGTGCTAATTTATCAACTGGAGATGGAGACATGTGATATACATTAGAGATCTATTTTTCCACATACACTATATAGTGTCCACCAGATGATATGCGTTTTTTATCAACTAAAGTTTTCATGGGTGGTATTTTTAGCCTTGTTATAATACACCACACTTTATGTCTGAATCTGGTCAATGGTACAATAATCAATATAAAGCACCCCTAAAACAAGTGGCGGTATCGGCCCGTCAGNGGAATTGATTCAATCGATCCCTTCGCCTCTGGACATATACAGACAAGAATGTGAGGTGTCCTATTTGCTACGGTGGCTGCTCCTCTAGTTGCCGGCTCCTATGGTCAATCTTGCTAACTCGGTGGAGATAAGTTCAAGTAAAAAACACAAAGGCACTAACGAGCATGGTAAATAACAGATATTTTCTCCCATGGATGGATTAGTACGTGCACATAACAACACATTTCTACCGATGGCAATGGGTACCCATTACCCACCTACACTGTGGATTTTTACCCTGTAGGGTGATGGTTTGGTAACAGGAAATTACCCATAGGTATGCAAATGGTAAAATGTGTGTACCCAGTAGGTAAAGTGGGATGCGGGTGTGGTATAGCAGAACCCATACCCACATACACACGTACCCAGTTTGTTTCGCATATGAAACGAGAATTACTCTAGAAAAATCACAATTTTCAAATTTAATACCTAGAGCAAACGAGACAAGTGCTAAATTTACAGTCAGTTTAGTTTAACCCTAATACCAATTAGGTTTTATTTTATCCCACCCCGCCGTCAGGCCCGCCGCGTCTAAGTCAACTCATGACACGACGCCCCGGCCAATCGCCCACGCCTCCTATCGCTTCATCTCCTGCATCATAGACGTCCCGACGCCCTGCACGATCGATCTCATCACCCAGGATCGAATTAGTGAATAAATAATCCTACATGTCATTGTTTTTATTATATGTTATGTTGTTAATATTACCTCGTTAAGTTGTTGGGTGGGTTTACCCATGGGTTTTTAATACCCTGACGGGTGCGGGTATGGTATAAAATCTATACCCAGATACGGGTACGGGTATGGGTGCGGGTAAGATATGTAAGACGTGGGTGCGGGTTTGGTTAATCTATACCCATACCCAATGGGAACGGGTGCCATCGGTACCCATTTCAGCTGGTAGTTATTTTCCATCGATGGTATAAATATTATCTGTCGCATCAACCGCGTTCTCGTTCCTCCGTTGGGAATGGGATTGACACTGGGCCTCCTCCAACTTTCCTCCGTTGGGATCGATGGTGGGCCTGCTCCAACAGGCCATGTACCTCTAGGCTCTAGATCGATGAATGCAGCATCAAGAATAGAAAGATGGCTCAGTTTAGCTGGAATTACATTTCTTGATGGCTCAGTTATTCGTTTGTCTTGTTTTGTGTGGTTCACTGTCCAAATCAGTTGAAATTGCAGCCATAACTTCAGTACAGGAAAAGTATGCTCGGTCATTTTGTGGTTGTGTATCTTGGATACGTACGTATAGTCGATCATTTTACTTGTCTTCAGCAATGATTGTACATACCGTTAGATTCTAGCCACAGCTTCAGAAGAAAAGTATGCCCAAGATCAATACCTTCCCAACTTGGCAATCTCTCCAAGTTGCAATATCTTTATGCTAGCAATAATTTTTTTGTTTCGAGAATGGTCAGCAATAATTATGGGAACTTCAATACTCTTCAAGCAGTGGATCTTGCATGGTTGCCACGTCTCTCTATGTCGAGTTATCTCGACATGAGCGACGTGAATCTTACTTCTGTGAGGGATTGGTTTCACACGGTTAATATGTTTCCTTCTCTTATGGTGCCTCGCTTGTTCGATTGCGGCCTTGATAGTAGTACCGTGTCTGCTGCTGGGAGTATAGTATTTTACATTCCAAGTCCAACCTCACACATCTCGAGGTCCTTGATCTATCACGTAACTATTTTACACCTTCACTCAAGCATGCCTGATTTTGGAATCTCACAAGCCTTAAGGAGATGTACCTCTCATCTTGCGGCTGGAATGGATCCATTTCCAATGGACTGGGAAACATGAAGTCCCTTCAGGTCATAGACTTGAATCACTAGTGGAAAACGCCTCTCTAGTCCCGGGTCGTGAGGGCCTCTAGTCCCGGATATGCATCCGGGACTGTGGAAGCGGGACTAGAGGCCCCCCCTCTAGTCCCGAGTCAGTTACGAACCGGGACAAAAGGCTCCCCACGTGGTCCATCCTTGTGCGGCCTGGACGAGGACCTCTAGTCCCGGTTCGTATTGGCTCACCCTTTTCTGTTTTCCCGCCAAATCTCAAATTTAAAACTAATTAATTAGAAAACAGAATAATACATATAGCATATCAAAATGTTCATAAAAGAAATATCTATTGATAAAATATAATTTGTTCTTTATGATAATTAAGAATTTTAATTACAGCGAGATCACAACCGGGGCAAAAGCCCGTATAGCTATTCGATTACATGGAGATCATAACCGGGACTAGCGCCTCTTGTTGACATTGTATTTTCCCTCAGGGTTTATGACGTGGTTCAACAAAATCCCGCAATTTCCTCTTGAAGCGGTATGAAGCGCTCCTTTGGTTGCAGTTTACTCCGCATTTTATCCAACTATAAAAGAAGGAGATCAATATGAATATCAATCATCATAATAATTATGAATGACACTCAACAATGGTAATAAAATAAAATTGTGAATATATTTGTTCACGTACCTCTATAAATTTCGATGGATTCCGCTCACTGACCTCCCCATGAATCCACTCGCAAACGAAGAATCCACACAAATTGGATGACGATGGCTGCCTCTCGCACTTTACGAGAATAGAATTCAATAAAATAATAATCAAGCATGATATAATGGTATTGAAATTAGAATTAAAGAGATGCGCGGACCTAGCTCGTACTACTTACCTTGACTTTATGAAACGAAAACTCTGCATGAAAATCACCAGTTGTCCTGTCGGTGAAAGCTTTCCAAATCCTGCCCGGCAAAAAAAATGAATAAATGAGTTATTAGTTACTTGATATCTCAGGAAATGAACAAAATTACTTTTGGAGCACATCTTTAATGAATTGGTACTTCTCTTCGGCTGTATCCAATGAGTCGTGGATTTCCACTTTTCCAGCGTCAACTTCAATGATTAGCAGAATGTAATGGAAGCTGCGGACACGTTTATATACGTCGGTAACTCATCAGTTGCAACTAATTACATTCGAGTAAGCAAAAATTAATGCAAGACAGTAACAGTCTTACCCGAAGTTGTAAGGAAACAGTATCTTCTTTTTGTAATGTTGCCTTTGTATGAACCTTAGCAAGTTCCTCTCCGTTTCCCGAGGGAACTGTAGTAGCAATTTTTCATTAATTCGTACTGGGTCAACGAACCCAATGTCAAATATACTTTTTCCGTCACATTCATGACTCTTCATTCTGCATAAATAGTGTAGTGAGCATAATTATAGGCAATAAACGAGATGTGCTACAGACTTTATTATGGAAACAAATGAATTGAATTACTTACAGACAATAGGTACTGATGATACTCAAGTCGAGGGCATCAAGCTTGTATAACTGATAGAGTTCTTCAAAATCAATAGTCATCTCGTCTTTACCAATGGAATGGTCTTTTGTAATTTTCACAGGGATCATTCTTCGGTCTTCCTTTACGACTTCCAAGTACCAGTCATGCAGTATTCGCATTTGTGTTGGTAGACGATTGATCTGATCAGGTGGCACCAGCGACTTCCCGTATATCCATGGCCATACTCTTTCCAACATAGGCCCCATATCTCCGCCGTCTATTCCCGCTTCCAGTTGAGTAAGAGAAATACCAGTGTCTGCAGCAAATACTGCCCTCATATGGGCTGGTACAGCTGCAATGTCCGCCGCCAAGCCCTGATTAGTGGGTAACACCTTGAGCGGGGAGATCGACTGTTTTGCCTGTTGTACGAGCTGGGCAACGTCTCTTTTCCCGCTGGCACTACTACTTTTCTTTGGGCGGGCGCTAACTTTCCTCATACATCGCAAATAATCATCAGCCTTATTTATCTCAGATTGCGATGGATGTTGAAGAAAGTCCTTAGCCCACTTTTTTGCTTCCGGGGTAAATGTTTGCTTTTCCTCGGGCTTTTTTGGTGCAAACTGTCTTTTCACCTCGGCGTCCACGATCACGGCGTTTTCCTCAGGAGTCCGGTCATAAGCTCGGACGGGAGGAGCCGGCGGTACTTTTGGGAGGGGTTCCTGTTGGGGTCTGTGTCGGTTACCCATCGAAAACAAAGGGGTGCGCTTCCTCTTTTTGCTCTGATCCTTAGTGAGCGGAGGCGACAGACTCGGCTGAGGAGTCGGGTGATGCGGCGGCGGAGATCGAGATGGACTCGTGTTGTGGTGGTCGTCCCTCTCGTCATCATGTGGACTTGGAGGTGGCGAATGGCGACTCAGAGGAGACGATGGTGGCCTTGGCGCCGAGCCAGGAAGCACGATGTATTTCTTGCGCCATAGAATGATACCACCCCCGACGTCTCCCAGTGTCCTCTCATCATCAGCTCCAGGAATTTCAAGCTCCATTGATTCATATCCGGGTAGAACTTGATCCACGCCGACACGACCGTAGCCATCTGGAATCGCCTTGCAATGCCACCGTGCTATAGATTCACAAGTTAAAGCATATCCGTCCGCCACCTTGAAGGATAAGTTCCTCACTCCCACATGTAGCTCACAACTTGTCTTCTCCCTGATATCATCCACGGGGTAGCGATCCATCGGTGCCTGACGAGCATCGACCGCCGTGGAAGCCACTGAGCTTCTCCGCTGAGATGGGCCAGCTTCATGACTATCTTGCTGCAGCTGATGAGATGGCCTTTGCTCGCGCAATTCCTCTATTTGCATTTGTTGGTGCTTTACGATAGTAAGTATTTCCTTGTTCTGTTTTTCCAGGTTGTTCAACCGGGCTTCCTCCTCCTGCTCCCTCCTCTTCTTTGCTCTCGGTTGGCTTCTATAAGATTGACGGTCCTGGGGAAACCCAAGACTCCACGGCACATCTGGTCCAAAGCCTCGTGTTCTTCCCGACTTTTCAGGATTCTCCAGGGCCTTTGTCAGCTCGACCCACTCTCTCTCGGGAATGAACTTTCCCGACTGAACCTCGGCGATTGCTTCAAAAAGAGCTTTCTGGGGTTTAGAATTTTTTTTCATCATATTTTAACTCTCCTGTTTCCATGTCATACTCCACTCCATGCCCAAGTAAGAAATTTCTTGCCCTATGGGGCAATGAATCTCCAGCTGGAATGATCCCTCTTTCACGCATGGCGGCCTCAGTTTGATCCCACATAGGCTCGGCAGATCTGTAGCCACATGTCCCCATCTTATGGTGATATTTCTTTTTCTTTGCATTTTCCTTATTCTTTTCCGACCTTTGCCTCGCTAGTTCCGAATTCTTGTACTCCAGAAATGCGTCCCAGTGAGGCCACTGCCTCTCAAGTGTGCCAGTGAAATCTGGAGCTTTTTTATCTTTGACATACTCACGGTATAATCTGTTCTTGTACTTATTGAATTGTTCAGCCATCTTCTTAAGAGCGAAATGCTTGACTGCTTTCCTCATGGCTATTGTCTTTGCTTCGTCATCTTCGAAGACCAGTAGGGTGAAATGTGCAATTAGCTTGTCCCAAAGATCAACTTTCGATCTGTCGTCGACATAAGTAACTCCCTCTAGCTTCTTTGGCTTATGCCATTCTTGATCGCGGATCACGACGTTGTCCCTAACAACAACTCCGCATTGATGCACAAACTTAATTGCGTTCGTCTTGGGAAGCAACGGTTGGCCAGTTGAAGAGACGACCTCGATTATGAGATGCTCATCTTTGTCCATCCCTTTCGCATGGCCTCGTTTACTTTTAACAGATTTGGTCGATGCGGAGGTCTAAATTAAGAAACATTCGTTAATACATATATATACAATTCTATTATTGCATCTGATCAACAGAGACTTAATATACCTCGCCAGACGGCGGATGTCCACCAGTTTCCGAGTCGTCATCGCACTCATGGCTCGTTTGCGCTTCGTTTTCCACCTCCATTCCCTGACCGGACTCATTCAAAAATTGTGAGCCGTCTTCTGCTCCGATGTCTTCTGCTCCATCGACCTCGGATTGCCGTACAATGGCAAAAATGTCCTCTTCAGTGTCTCTGCTGTTGAAAGGATCCATTGCTTAACTATTACAAAAGTAAGATAAAGCAATGTTAGCATTAGCCGAATAATTCAAAGTAGGGAACATTGTTTTCCTCATTTTACAAAAGCAACATTGATCAAATATGCAAAAGTATCAGTAATATACATATAGAATAATCCAGTTACATAGCTCGGGTCCATTTTTATTTAACCCTAATACATCACGAGTAATATCACTAATACATCTCAAACTAACTTCGACCGGTTCCTGAGCCCCGGGGTGCTGCGGCGCCGGCGCTGCACATCCAAAGAGAAGGAACCCTCACAGGATCATAGCTCACATGATAAGGAACCCTCTGAAGAAACGACCAGCTATTGCTATAATGCCTATCCAATAGATACATGTAGCGACGGACGTGCTCGTCCTCCTCCCTGATACGGCGACATACCACCTCCTCGGGGGCCGGCTCCCTCTGCATCGAGCATGGCCCACGCGAGTGCCACCAAAGAAGATCTGGGTCGACGACATCACCCGGATTCCTCACCAAGCTGCGCGTCCCGGTAGGTAGCACCTCCCAGTGCCAGCCCGGCGGAGCCCAGTCCCGCACATCGCCTCTCTGGTCCAACAGGGACATCGTCGCCGAGAACAATAAACTAAAAACACCTAAGTCAAATTTTTATTTCTACACTAAAAAAGTAATACTACAAAAGTAATACTAAAAAAATAGGTTAAAAAACTAGTGTAAAATTGGGTTAGCAGAATTGAGAAAGATTCCAGGAACTGTCAAATTAGAAACCCCTAATGGAATTACATATGATGTCAGACATCATATGTAATCCTATTAGGGCTTCTAATTTGACAGCTCGTAGAATCTTTCCCAATTTTCTAACCCAATTTTCAGCTAACACTAATTTTTTAACCCAATTTTTGCTAACACTATTTTTTGCTAACGTTTGTTAACACTAGTTTTGTAACCCAATTTTCTGGTAACACTAATTTTTTTCTAAAAAATAGCAACTACAATTTAAAATTCATAACTAATAGCTTAATAATTTATCTTCTAACAAATTACTTCTAACAAAATTTTATTTACTAAAACTAAATTTTGTTAAACTAATTAACCTAACTAATAAATCTAGCAAATTAACCAAACTAGTAAAATGGCAAAGAGTTAGTGTTTAACCTAGCTAACAAAATTAACCTACCTAATAAAATTGCTAACAAAATTAACATAGCTAGCTAATTAACCTAGCTAAATAAAATTGCTAACAAAATAAAATTGCTAAGAGGAGAACATTCGGGTGGTCGTCTACCTGCAGGCGGCGGCGGAGAGGAGCACCTGCCGGCGTTGAGGGGCGTGGCGGAGGAGGGCGGCCGGAGGAGAGGAGGCGGCGGCGACGGCGGCGTGGAGGCGCCCGCGACGGTGGCGTGGAGCAGGGGCGGCCGGAGGAGTGGAGGCGGCCGCGACGGAGGCGGTCGCAGCGTGGAGCAGGGGCGGCCGGAGGAGAGGGCGGCGCGGGCGGACGGCGTAGAGGGCAACCTGATCGACGGCGTCGTCTTCGTCGGTGGCGCACGGGTGCTCCTTCTCTGTGTCCCGGTCTGTGGCTCAGTCCGGGATAAGGGCTTGGTATTTATACCAAGGACCTCTAGTCCCGGTTCGTGGCACCAGCCGGGACTAGAGGGGTGCCCTCTAGTCCTGGCTGGTGCCACGAATCGGGACTAGAGGTGTTTTCGGGGGCAGCCGAAAAGGGCGCGCGCAAAAAGACATCTAGTCCCGGATGGTGGCTCCAACCGGGACAAGAGGTGTTTTCTTTGTGCGCGCAAACGCCCAAAATTTTCTGTGACAAGTGTTTGAAAGTGAATTTGAAAAGTGTTTGAATATGAATTTGAATAACTTCTGCATACTTTTGAATCTGACAAAAATTTCAAAATGAAAAGTGTTGGAATTTGAATAACTAATCCAAAACCATTTTCTGTTTTCCAAAATAATTATTCAAACTATTAACCATTTTGCCATTTTCAATTAAAAATTCATTAACTAATATTTTTTGAATCTAACAAAAATTTCAAAATGAAAAGTGTTGGAATTTGAATAAGTAATCCAAAATCATTTTTTGTTTTCCAAAATAATTATTCAAACTATTCAAACTATTAACCTTTTTGCCATTTTCAATTAAAAATGCATTAACTAATATTTTTTGAATCTGACAAAAATTTCAAAATGAAAAGTGTTGGAATTTGAATAACTAATCCAAAACCATTTTCTGTTTTCCAAAATAATTATTCAAACTATTAACCATTTTGCCATTTTCAATTAAAAATTCATTAACTAATATTTTTTGAATCTGACAAAAATTTCAAAATGAAAAGTGTTGGAATTTGAATAAGTAATCCAAAATCATTTTTTGTTTTCCAAAATAATTATTCAAACTATTAACCTTTTTGCCATTTTCAATTAAAAATGCATTAACTAATATTTTTGAATCTGACAAAATTTTTAAAATGAAAAGTGTTGGAATTTGAATAACTAATCCAAAACCATTTTCTGGTTTCCAAATAATTATTCAAACTATTAACCATTTTTCCATTTTCAATTAAAAATTCATTAACTAATATTTTTTGAATCTGACAAAAATTTCAAAATGAAAAGTGTTGGAATTTGAATAAGTAATCCAAAATCATTTTTTCGTGACCGCAAAGCACACGGATCGTGTGTTTCTTTCAAGCGCTTGTGAGCTGTTGGATCAGGGCCTTTAGTACCGGTTCGTGGCTCCAACCGGGACTAAAGAAGCACACGGATCGTGTGTTTCTTTCAAGCGCTTGTGAGCCGTTGGATCAGGGCCTTTAGTACCGGTTCGTGGCTCCAACCGGGACTAAAGAAGCACACGGATCGTGTGTTTCTTTCAAGCGCTTGTGAGCCGTTGGATCAGGGGTGTGTTTCTTTTCAGGGCTTGTGAGCTGTTGGATCTGCACTCCCACCTCATCCATAGGTACACCTTCTAATCGCCTATAAATAGCGATGTGCCTGCAGCGAACGACACACAACGAGCGTCTACCTTTGCCACCGAACCCAATGGTTGGATTTAGCCTACCTGCTGGCATGTTCCCTGGCATTATTGTGTTTGTCCTTGTTCGTCGGCCAGCCATTGGAGCCACCTCCTGTAGGTCGGTGAATAAGGACAACACAACGACGCTGTTGGAAACACAAGCCCTCAGGTAGGTTGAATCCAACCACTGGATTAGGGTGACACAATGATGAATTGCCGAGGAGGTGGGAGTGGTGGTGGTGGAAGTGGTAGCCATGCCCCTCGGTCGGATCCAAGCAGCTGCAAGGCGCTCTGATGATCTACAACATTCCCAACACTTTTTGGGACGGTCGTTAGATCATCAGAGATGTCTTGCGGCTGCTTGGATCGAAGGTCGATTTGCTGCTCACGACGACGCGAGATGGATGCGCAAGCTTCCGGAGTTTTGGGCCGCGGCGTTTTTCGCGCGCGAATCCTTCAGTTCATCGACCGAATACAAATCATTCGGATTCCCGTCATACAGCCCAACGGTGCATTTGATATGCAGGCACTCACGAGCCACCGTTGGGCTGTATGACGGGGAAACCGTGTGCATTTGAGAAAGGTCTATATAGAAATCCTTCAGTTCATCGACCGAATACAAATCATTCAGATTCCCTGCTTACATCCAACGGTGAAGTTACATAAAAGGTTTAATACATTATTACACATCACAACATCTCTATCTAGTGTTTGGGTTTTTTCTGCGCCGTAACCATAGAGCATCTTCATTAATTAACAGGAGACTTGGGTCATCCTTCACTGCGAAGGGCGGAATTTCATGAAACTTATCATAATCTTCTGACATGTCTGTCTTGTCCTCCACTCCCACGATGTTTCTTTTACCTGAAATAACTATGTGGCGCTTTGGCTCATCATCTGATGTATTCTTTTGCTTATTTTTTCTCGGTTTGCTAGACATGTCCTTCACATAGAAAACCTGAGACACATCATTCGCTAAGACGAATGGTTCGTCTAAGTACGCAAGATTGTTGAGGTCCACTGTTATCATTCCGTACTGCTCGTCTACCTTTAACCCGCCTGCTGTCAGCTTGACCCATTTGCACCGAAACACGGGGACCTTAAAAGTAGGTCCATAGTCAAGTTCCCATATCTCCTCTATGTGTAACCGTAGTATGTGTCCTGTGACCCATTGTTGTTTGTTGCATCAAATCGGACACCACTG
The DNA here is from genome assembly GCA_012064385.1 of Puccinellia tenuiflora. Classification (NCBI taxonomy): domain Eukaryota; kingdom Viridiplantae; phylum Streptophyta; class Magnoliopsida; order Poales; family Poaceae; genus Puccinellia; species Puccinellia tenuiflora. The sequence continues at coordinate 224,221 of QRDG01000088.1, forward strand.
TTTTGGTTTGTGCTCTTTTTATCTTGGGCGAACGTGTAAAATGTATTCCCGTTTATCTCGTACCCTTGGAAAGTCCATATAGTCGAAGATGGTGACCTGGACAACAAGTACAGCTGATCTTCAATAGTGTTGTTATTGTTGAGATGTGTTTGCAACCAACCGCCGAAAGTCTCCATGTGTTCATGCCTAATCCTGTAGTCAGGCTTCCCGGGGTTGTTGAAGCGTACAATATTCTTGTTTTCCTCGATATACGGAGCCGCCAAGGTGGAATTCTGTAGAACTGTGTAGTGCGCTTGAGTCAAAGAATGCCCGTCCCTACATATTATTGATTTCCTTCCTAGAGTGCCTTTTCCACTTAGTCTCCCCTCATGCCGCGATTCAGGAAGACCAATAGACTTAATGTCGGGAATAAAATCAACACAAAACTCAATGACCTACTCTGTTCCATAGCCTTTGGAGATGCTTCCTTCTGGCCTAGGACGGTTATGAACATATTTCTTCAAGACTCCCATGAACCTCTCAAAGGGGAACATATTGTGTAAAAATACAGGACCCAGAATGGCAATCTCTTCGACTAGGTGTACTAGTAGCTCCGTCATAATATTGAAGAAGGATGGTGGGAACACCAACTCAAAACTAACGAGACATTGAACCACATCCCTTTGTAACCTTGGTAGAATTTCTGGATCGATTATCTTCTGAGAAATTGCATTGAGAAATGCACATAGCTTCACAATGGGTAGTCGAACATTTTCCGGTAGAATCCCCCGCAATGCAACCGGAAGCAATTGGGTCATAAGCACGTGGCAGTCATGAGACTTTAGGTTCTAGAATTTTTCCTCGGCCATATTTATTATTCCCTTTATATTTGACGAGAAGCCAGACGGGACCTTCATACTACTCAGGACTTCAAAAAATATTTCCTTCTCTTCTTTCGTAAGAGTGTAGCTGGCAGGACTTAGACCTCCTTTATCTGTCTTCATTAGATGCAGTCCGTCTGGGTCTTTCATACGTTGCTGGTCATGCCGTGCTTTCGGCGTATCTTTTGTCTTCCCATACACGCCCAAATGTCCTAGCAGGTTCACGCAAAGATTCTTCGTCACGTGCATCACGTCGATTGCAGAGCGGACTTCTAGGACTTTCCAATAGGGTAGCTCCCAAAATATTGATTTCTTCTTCCACATGGCCGCGTGTCCGGTGGCGTCATTCGGAACAGATTGACCGCCAGGACCCTTTCCAAAGATCACTTCTAGATTCTTGACCATACCAAATATATCATGACCAGTACGGCAGACAGGCTTCCTCCGATGCTCTGTATCTTTGAAATGCTTGCATTTCTTTCTTACGGGATGCTTAGGAGGAAGAAATCGACGATGGCCCAGGTACACAACCTTCTTACATTTCTCCAAATATGTACTATCAGTCTCATCTAAATAGTGCGTGCATGCATTGTATCCCTTGTTTGTCTGTCCTGAAAGGTTACTAAGAGCAGGCCAATCATTAATGGTTACGAAGAGCAGCGCTCGTAGGTCAAATTCCTGTTGTTTGTTCTCATCCCACACACGTACACTTTTTTCGCCCCACAACTGTAAAAGTTCTTCAACTAGTGGCTTTAGGTACACATCAATGTCGTTGCCGGGTTGCTTCGGGCCTTGGATCATCACTGGCATCATAATGAACTTCCGCTTCATGCACAACCAAGGAGGAAGGTTATAGATAGATAGAGTTACAGGCCAGGTGCTATGACTGCAGCTCTGCTCCCCAAAAGGATTCATGCCATCTGTACTTAGAACAAACCTTAAGTTTCTAGCGTCATCTGCAAAGTCCTTGTACTCTCTATCGATTTTTCTCCACTGTGACCCATCAGCGGGGTGTCTCAACATCTCGTTTTTCTTGCGGTCTTTTTTGTGCCATCGCAACAACTTGGCATGCTTTTTGTTTCTGAACAAACGTTTCAACCATGGTATTATAGGAGCATACCACATCACCTTGGCAGGAACCCTCTTCCTGGGGGGTTGGCCCTCAATATCACCAGGGTCATCTCGTCTGATCTTATACCGCAATGCACCGCATACCGGGCATTCATTCTTATTCTCGTACTCCTCACCACGGTAGAGGATGCAGTCATTAATGCATGCATGTATCTTCTACACATCTAATCCTAGAGGGCAGAGAACCTTCTTTGCTTCATACGTACTGTCAGGCAATTCGTTATCCTTTGGAAGCTTCTTCTTCATTATTTTCAATAATTTCTCAAATCCCTTGTCAGATAAACCAGTCTCTGCCTTCCATTGCAGCAATTCTAGTGTGGTACCGAGCTTTGTGTTGCCATCTTCGCAAGTTGGGTACAACTTTTTTTTGTGATCCTCTAACATGCGCTCCAACTGTTGGGAATATGCCCTAGAGGCAATAATAAAATGGTTTATTAGCATATTCATGTTTATGATAATAGTTTATTCTCCATGCTATAATTGTATTAACCGGAAACATAATACATGTGTGGAATATAAACAAACAGGTGTCCCTAGTAAGCCTCTACCGGACTAGTTCGTTAGTCAAGAGATGGTTAGAGTTTCCTAACCATGGACTTGTTATAGTCACTTGATAACGGAGTCATATCATTAGGAGTAATGATGTGATGGACAAGACCCAAATAATAAAGAGTTGCAATTGATCGTGTCACAAGTTTCATTGCCAACACTTTTAGTATGCCAAGTATAGTTTCCTTAGACCATGAGATTATGTCACTCCCGTTTACTGGAGGAATGCTTTGTGGACATCAAATGTCACTTCGTAACTGGGTGATTATAAAGGTGGCTTTCAGGTATCTCCGATGGTATTTGTTGGGTGACATGAATCAAGAGTGGGATTTGTCCTTCCTTGTGACGGAAAAGATATCTCTGGGCCCTCTCGGTAATATAGCATCAGAAAGGTTGCAACCATGTGATTAAGTGTTAATCACGGAGATCCTATATTATGGACGAGTAAAGAGAATTTGCCAGGTAACGAGATGAAACTAGATATGGAGATATCGACGATCGAATCTCGGGAAAATTAAATATCGGTGAGACAAAGGGAATCGTATACGAGATTAAGAATCTCCGGCATCGTGGTTCAATCGATAAAGAACTTCGTTGAATATGTAGGAGTCAATATGGGCATCCCGGTCCCACTATTGATTATTTATCTGATCATGTCTGCATGTTCTCGAACCCGTAGGGTCACACACTTAAGGCTTTGATGTAGCTAGGGTTTTAGTGAGATAAGTAAATGGTGTAATCAAATGTTGATTCGGTGTCTCGGATAAGATCCTAGATATCACGAGGAGCTCCGGAAGAGTCCGGAGATAAAGTTTCATATAAGGAAAGTGGTTTCCAGGGTTCCGGAAAAGTTTGAGAATTTTCCGACAGAGTATCGGAATATTCTAGAAGGTTCCGGAGGGGTCCCATAGAGGGGCCCACGTGCCCTAATGGCCCACATGGACCAAAGGGGGCGTGCAGCAGCCCACATGGGCTGGCCGCACCAGCCCCCCAAGGGACCATGCGGCCAAACAAGGTGAAAGGGCCAAAACCTTAGGGGTGCCTTGGGGGGCAAGCCTCCCCCCTTAGCCGCTGATACGTCTCCGACGTATCTATAATTTCTTATGATCCATGCTTTTTTTCATACCATTTGCTACATGTTTTGTTTACATCTTATAACATTTTTATGCATTTTTGGAACTAACATATTAACAAGATGCCCCAGTGCCAGTTCCTGTTTTCTGCTGTTTTTCCGTTTCAGAAAAGTACTTAAGGAAATATTCTCGGAATCGGACGGGACAAAAACCCAGGATCTTATAATTTCGTCACGCACACGGAGTCCAAAGGGGAGCCGAAGACGCACCAGAGGGCGACCACACCCTAGGGTGGCGCGGCCCACCTGTCTGCCGCGCCACCAGGTGGTGTGGCCCCCTCGGGCCTCCACCGACGCCGCCCTTTTGCCTATATAATCCCCCCGACGAGAAAACCCTAAGTATCCGATCAAAATTCCAGAAAAACATCCGTCGCCGCCGCTGTCGTCAACCCTAGTTCGGGAGGGTTCTGAAGCACGCCCCGACACCCTGCCGGAGAGGGGAATCATCGCCGGAGGGCTCTACACCACCATGCCCGCCTCCGGACAGATGTGTGAGTAGTTCATCCTTGGACTACGGGTCCATGCAGTAGCTAGATGGTAGTCTTCTCCTCTTGTGCTATCATGTTTAGATCTTGTGAGCTGCCTATCATGATCAAGATCATCTTATTGTAATGCTACATGTTGTGTTTGCTGGGATCCGATGAATAGAGAAGTACCTTGTGATGTTGATTATTGATATTATCATGTCTATGTTATTTGTGATCTTGCATGCTTTCCGGTACTTGTAATTGCCTTGATCAAGTAGTTGCTTGTATCTCCAAGAGGGAGTATTTATGCTAGATAGTGGGTTCGGTCCCTGTGTGCCTTGGCTTGAGTGACAGAAACATATAAGGATGGGGGAGTGCCGTTGCTACTAGGGAGTAAACTTTATGCACAGTTCTTCATGCAATTGTCTGTTGCTTGCAACTTAATACTGGAGAGATTTTACGGTATGTTATCTCAAAAGTGGACTATTTAGGCATAGGTGTATGCTTGGAACAGCTATCTATGTATTTTGTCGTAATGCCCAAAGCATCTCATATAGACATCATCATCCTCTGTATTATGCAATGTTCATGCATTGTCATGCATTCTCTATTCTGTCAATTGCCCAGCTGTAATTCGTTACCCAGCATGTGTAGTATTTTATTTATGGAGAAGACACCACTAGTGAACTGTGGACCCCGGTCTATTCTTTTACATCTGCAATTAAATCAACTGCTCTACTGCTTTCATTTACTGCAAACAAGCTTCCTTCCACACATACATTTAATCTTTTGTATTCAGCAAGGCCGGTGAGATTGACAACCTCACTGCTTCGTTGGGGCAAAGTATTTTGATTGTGTTCTGCAGGTTCCACTGTCTCCCCCGCAATAGCTCTTTTTCTGGCGCCGTTGCCGGGGAGTTAAGAGTGCTCAGTAAGAAGCTTCTCGAAGTATCAAACTTCTCACTCCTCCGTCAACAGCTCTTTCTGGCGCCATTGCCGGGGAGTAGAGAAGCTTCTGCAAGGGGAGTCTCTCAGTTCCAATCTCTTTACTTTGTTTTAGTCTTGCTTATTATTATTGCTTTGTCTTGTTTTGCTTTCTTATATCAAAAACACAAAAAAATTAGTGTAGAATTTATCTTGTTGCTTTCCTATATAAAAAACCCAAAAAATTTAGTTACTTGTTTAATCTTGTTCAATTCGGTTTACCTTGTTTTCCTCAAAAATGAGTACTGCTGAAAACACTAAGTTGTGTGACTTCACTAGTACTAATAATGATGATTTCATATGTACTCCTATTGCTCCACCTGCTGCTAAGACAGATTTTTATGAGATCAAACCTGCTTTGTTAAATCTTGTTATGAAAGAGCAATTTTCTGGTGCTAGTACTGATGATGCCGCTGCTCACCTTAATAATTTTGTTGAACTTTGTGGGATGCAAAAGTATAAGGATATGGATGGAGATATTATAAAACTGAAATTGTTTCCTTTCTCTTTGAGAGGGAGAGCTAAAGAATGGTTGTTATCTTTGCCTAGAAATAGTATTGATTCATGGACTAAATGCAAAGATACTTTCATTGGAAAATATTATCCTCCTGCTAAAATTATATCTTTGAGAAGTAGCATCATGAACTTTAAACAAATGGATAATGAACATGTTGCTCAAGCTTGGGAAAGAATGAAATCTTTGATAAAGAATTGTCCCACCCATGGACTGACTGCTTGGATGATCATCCAAACCTTTTATGCAGGATTGAATTTTTCTTCAAGAAACCTATTGGATTCAGCTGCTGGAGGAACCTTTATGTCCATCACTTTGGGTGCAGCAACAAAGCTTCTTGATGATATGATGGTAAACTACTCTGAATGGCACACTGAAAGGGCTCCACAAGGTAAGAAGGTAAATTCTGTTGAAGAAACCTCTTCCTTGAGTGAAAAGATTGATGTGATTATGTCTATGCTAGTTAATGGTAAATCTTTTGTTGATCCAAATAATGTTCCCTTAGCTTCTTTGGTTGCCCAAGAAGAGCATGTTGGTGTGAACTTCATTAAAAATAACAATTTCAACAACAATGCCTATAGGAACAATTTTGGTAACAACAACTATAAGCCATATCCTCCTAATAACAATTATGGTTATGGTAACTCTTATGGTAATTCTTACAAAAATAATAAGAGTGTTTCCTCTGATCTTGAAACCATGCTAAAAGAGTTTATCAACACACAAACCGCTTTTAACAAAACTGTTGAGGAAAAGTTGGGTAAAATCGATGTTCTTGCTTCTAAAGTTGAAAGCCTTGCTCTTGATGTAGATCTTTTAAAATTAAAAGTTATGCCTAACAATGATAAAGAGAGCACGCCTTTTGCTAAAATCAATGCCATCCAAGTTAGAATTGATGACAATGTTAGAATGTTCGCTGAACTACATGCTAGGTGGGAAAGAGAAAGAGAAGCCACTAAAAAGAACAATATGGTTAAAGTTTACACCATCACCACCACTAGTAATGTTCAGGTTTCACATGATAACAAGTCTATTAATGATAATGGTAAAGTTAACAATGTTGGCAATGTTTCCACTTCTCATGAAAAACGCTTAAAACTGCCAAAAGATACCAAAACTGCTAGTGATAAAGGAGCTGAAATTTTTCGAACTATGGGAGATCCTTCTTCCATTACTTTTGATGATAATGATTTTGATTTTGATAATTGCAATATCTCTGAAGTCATAATGTTGTTGCAAAAGCTAGCTAAGAGTCCTAATGCTAGTACTATAAACTTGGCTTTTACAAAACATATTACCAATGCTCTCATGAAAATTAGGGAAGAAAAGTTAAAACTTGAAGCTTCTATCCCTAAGAAATTAGAAGATGGTTGGGAACCCATCATTAAACTGAAAGTAAATGATTTTGATTGTAATGCTTTATGTGATCTTGGTGAAGTGTTTCTATTATGCCTAAGAAATTCTATGATATGCTTAACTTGCCACCATTGGAGAGCTGTTGTTTGAACATTCATCTTGCTGATAATTCTAAAAAAACACCTTTGGGAAGGCTTGATGATATTCATGTTATGGTTAATAATAACCTTGTTCCCATTGATTTTGTTGTCTTGGATATTGAGTGCAAAGCTTCTTGTCCTATTATTTTGGGAAGACCTTTTCTTCAAACTATTGGTGCTGTTATTGATATGAAAGAGGGCAACATTAGATATCAATTCCCTCTTAAGAATGGTATGGAACACTTCCCTAGGAAGAGAATGAAGTCACCTTTTGACTCTATTGTTAGAGCAAATTATCGTTTTGATGCTTCTTCTCTTGGAAATACTTGATGTTCACTTTCTGCGCCTAGCTGAAAGGCGTTAAAGAAAAGCGCTTATGGGAGACAACCCATCATTTTATTTTCAGTATCTTTTCTTTTATTTGAGTCAAGAAGTTTGTTTACTTCTTTAGCAAATTCTTTGTATCTTTATTTTCTTGCAATGTTGTGCCAAGTAAGGTCTCTAGTAGAAAGTTTTTGCTATATTTGGATTTCTGCACAGGGAACAGATTTCTGTCTGTCACCGTTAAATTCGTCATGTATTCCAGAAGCGACGAAATGCTTTGAGATTTTGTGTGCTGAATCTTCATATATGTATGAAACTTTTTCCAGTTCAGTGATTTTCGATTTGAGCAACTCTAGTGCCTCGAAAAAATTCGTCTTTACAGACTGTTCAGATTTTGACAGATTCTGCCTTTTATTGTGCATTGCTTCTTTTGCAATGTTTATTTGGATCTTTTTGATTCTTTGAGCATCAGTGACTGTAGCTAATGATATAATGCATTAAGGTGTGCTTGTGTCACAGTAGAACTTGTGAATTTTTGGTTTATGCACTAACCCTCTAATGAGAATTACTTTAAGTTTGATGTGGTGGAAGTTTTCAAGTAAGCAAAAGGGACGATATGATGAGATCAAGAAGAATGAAAAGCCTAAGCTTGGGGATTCCCCGGTGGGTCATCCCCAGCAAATTCAAGAAGACTTAAGCATCTAAGCTTGGGGATGCCCAAGGCATCCCCTTCTTCATCGACAAAACTATCAGGTCATCTCTAGTGATACTATATTTTTATTCCACTACATTTTATGTATTTTGCTTGGAGCGTCTGTTTTTATTTTGAGTGTGTGTTTTAGTTTGTTTAATAAGTTGGATACTATCATTCTTGTGTGGGAGAGAGACACACTCCGCTTTTTCATATGAATACTCTTGTGCTTCGTTTATATTCGTTGAGTATTCTTAGCTACTGTTTGTTTTCTAGTAAGCTCTCGCTTTTAGCATGTTATCTTGTTTAGAGCTGCTAGTTCTTTGTGTTAAGCTCTCTTGTGTTTCACTCTTATTTGTTAGAGAGTTGTTTTAGTTGCTTGGTTGATATGTTAGATTGGAAAATGCTATGCTTGTGATAGTGGTATGAAATAGAGAAAAGCTGCATAGTCTTGTAGACCATTGTGTAGATAACTTGCTCCTCTTCAATTGTTTTGAGGTATTAAAATAACTAATGGTTAAAATATGTTGGTTAATGTTGTTAAGAGCTGATTAGTGAAGATGTGTTAGTAGAGCATGGAGCCGTACTTTTCTGAACTAAAAACAACTTAAGTCAATAGTGCTTTAGTGTCGTGATTTCCTCTTAGTTGAAAAGAAGTTTCTAATGGTATAGTTACTGCAACGGTCGGGGAAGCCAACGGGGCACTTGTGTCTCCGCCACGATCCCTCTCAGGGTGTCTCTAACCATTTGTAAGACTTTGATACTGTTAGTTGTTTGCAATATACGACATGCTATGTGAGTTTTTGGTTTTTGGCACTTCCACCTCCATATTTTGCTAGCCTCTTCGGTGCTTTGCATTGCCCTTTTTCACATTGAGATTGGTGCATACTTCGCAAGTACATCCAACCCCGTGGGAGATCTTCATCTTGTTCTCCTACACATAAGCCAACTATCTTCCTCAAAACAGCCACCATATCTACCTATCACAGCATTTCCATAGCTGTTCCGAGATACATTGCCATGCAACATCCATCATTTACATTACATGACTTTATGTCATTTTTACTTCATTACCATATAGTATTGCTTGACCATTTGAGTTAGTGTGATGCGTGGTTTTCCACATGTGTTACATCTTTTCCACACTACGCTCGGTCTTGCATATCCACCATACACCATGTATTAGTCTTTGAGTTTTGAGTACACCAAAAAGTGTGATGGTCATCTTGTAAAATAGAGTGTTGCCTCTACCTGTGAGCATATTGAAAAGAGTCCAAAGTGGCCAATCAAAAGAGTCCAAAAGAGACCAATGAGAGAAAAATATAAAAGAGCCACAAAGGCCTCAAAAAGCAAAAAGCAAAAAAGAGAAAAAGAAAAAAAAGAATATAAAATGAGAGAGGGGGCAACACTACTATCCTTTTATTCCACACTTGTGCTAGTAGCACCTACATCATTATAGTGAGTTTTCATGCTTCATTAGTATAACTATGTGGGGACCAAACGTTATAGAACTTGGCTTGTATATTCCAACGATGAGCCTCCTCAAGTGAGCTCTAGGTCTTCATGAGCAAGCAAGTTGGATGCACCCCCACTAGTTCCATTGGAGAGCTTCCATTCATATAGCTCTATGTGCATCCGTTGCATGGCAATCACTACTCCTCATTCAGTGTCTACTACGGGACTTCCTCTTGTCTTGTGGTTACCTCTTCCACTGTTTGAGCCTTTCTTTTTGGCCTTCCAAACCCCCATTATTATTCTCTTTGTCATAACCTCATGGTGCCAAGCCATCTTCTTGCTTGTATTAGTTGAGTGGACTACATAACAGTTGATAAGTTAAGTGGATGGATTAAGGACACTTGACTTGAGCTTGGCTATTTCTATTATTAACTGAATTTGATGCTTTGAAGATTGATTGACATTTTACATTGGAGACACAATTTACTATTCTTCTTTCTAAACCTTATGTATGGTTCCTTGTCTCCAACACGCTGATTCATGAAAAGTTCTAGCTTCTTTTAGCTAGCATTTGTTAATCATTGTTTGCTTAATGTCAACTATAGACAATTGTTTTGGATCACCTTATTCACATCATGTGTTTTGCATTACTATGTTGATCTAGATTGTGAGTTTGCATGTCTCCTAAGAAATTATTTGTTATCGTTCTGCCTACTCGAGGACGAGTAGAACTAAGCTTGGGGATGCTGATACGTCTCCGACGTATCTATAATTTCTTATGATCCATGCTTGTTTTCATACCATTTGCTACATGTTTTGTTTACATCTTATAGCATTTTTATGCATTTTTGGAACTAACATATTAACAAGATGCCCCAGTGCCAGTTTCTATTTTCTGCTGTTTTTCCGTTTCAGAAAAGTACTTAAGGAAGTATTCTCGGAATCGGACGGGACAAAAACCCAGGATCTTATAATTTCGTCACGCACACGGAGTCCAAAGGGGAGCCGAAGACGCACCAGAGGGCGACCACACCCTAGGGTGGCGCGGCCCACCTGTCTGCCGCGCCACCAGGTGGTGTGGCCCCCTCGGGCCTCCACCGACGCCGCCCTTTCGCTTATATAATCCCCCCGACGAGAAAACCCTAAGTACCCGATCAAAATTTCAGAAAAACATCTGTCGCCGCCGCCGTCGTCAACCCTAGTTCGGGAGGGTTCTGAAACTCCCCCCGCCACCCTGCCGGAGAGGGGAATCATCACCGGAGGGCTCTACACCACCATGCCCGCCTCCGGACAGATGTGTGAGTAGTTCATCCTTGGACTACGGGTCCATGCAGTAGCTAGATGGTAGTCTTCTCCTCTTGTGCTATCATGTTTAGATCTTGTGAGCTGCCTATCATGATCAAGATCATCTTATTGTAATGCTACATGTTATGTTTGCTGGGATCCGATGAATAGAGAAGTACCTTGTGATGTTGATTATTGATATTATCATGTCTATGTTATTTGTGATCTTGCATGCTTTCCGGTACTTGTAATTGCCTTGATCAAGTAGTTGCTTGTATCTCCAAGAGGGAGTATTTATGCTAGATAGTGGGTTCGGTCCCTGTGTGCCTTGGCTTGAGTGACAGAAACATATAAGGACGGGGGAGTGCCGTTGCTACTAGGGAGTAAACTTTATGCACAGTTCTTCATGCAATTGTCTGTTGCTTGCAACTTAATACTGGAGAGATTTTACGGTATGTTATCTCAAAGGTGGACTATTTAGGCATAGGTGTATGCTTGGAACAGCTATCTATGTATTTTGTCGTAATGCCCAAAGCATCTCATATAGACATCATCATCCTCTGTATTATGCAATGTTCATGCATTGTCATGCATTCTCTATTCTGTCAATTGCCCAGCTGTAATTCGTTACCCAGCATGTGTAGTATTTTATTTATGGAGAAGACACCACTAGTGAACTGTGGACCCCGGTCTATTCTTTTACATCTGCAATTAAATCAACTGCTCTACTGCTTTCATTTACTGCAAACAAGCTTCCTTCCACACATACATTTAATCCTTTGTATTCAGCAAGGCCGGTGAGATTGACAACCTCACTGCTTCGTTGGGGCAAAGTATTTTGATTGTGTTCTGCAGGTTCCACTGTCTCCCCCGCAACAGCTCTTTTTCTGGCGCCATTGCAGTTGTCGACAACCTTCTGAAGCATTTCTCACTCCTACTGGTTCGATAACCTTGGTTTCTAACTGAGGGAAAACTTGATGCTGTGCTCCTCAAACCTTCCTCTTGGGGTGCCCAACGAAGCGTGATTGATTAACACCTCTCGCGCTATCAGCCGCCGGCCCTAGGGCTTGGAGGAGGGGCCAAGGCAGCCCCCCACGCCTATATAAAGAGGAGGGGAGGGCTGGGGCGTGGCACCCCATACCCTAGCCGCCGGCCTCCCTCTCCTCCCTCCTCCACTACAAGGATTTGGGTCTATTGCAACAAAAAAAATTGTCGCAATATGTGCCGATTTGTGGCAATATGTATCTATTGCCACAAAATGACTTTCGTTGGCAAGCGTTGCAATAAAACGCATGGAAATAGGCTATTGCGACAAAAAAGAAATTGTGGCAATAAAATGATCTATTGCAACAACCATGAGGGGCAGTTGCCACATTTTTCCCTTGTGGCAACACTCACTTGTCTCCACAATTTCGATTTGTGGAAATAGCTTAATGCAACAAGAAGACGAATTGTGGCGATTAATAGTTTGTGGCAATAGACATTTGTGGCAATAACCTATGCCAACGACCAATGGTTCGTGGCATATACTCTTTCGTGGCAATATGTAATCGTGGCAATAGCCTACGGCAACAACCCTTGTTTTGTAGCAGCAGACATTTTGCCACGGACCACTAGACTCGTGGAATTAAATTATTGCGACAAACATTCCACTCGTGTCGATAATCTATTGCGACAAGTTAAATTTTTCGTGGCGATAGTCTATTTCAACAAAATTCACTTTCGTGGCGCCACATAGTTATTGCAACGGCCAACTTTTCCGTAGCGAGAAGCTACTGCGACAAGTTAAACTTTTCATGGCGATAGTCTATTTCAACAAAATTGGATTTCATGGCGCCACATACTTATTGCAACGGCCAGCCTTTTTGTAGCAAGAAGCTACTGCGACAACGTGAAGTTTTCGTGGCGACAGTCTATTTCAACAAAACTCGGTTTCGTGGCGCCACATACTTATTGCAGCGGGCGGAATATTTGTAGCAAAAAGCTACCGCGACAACTTGAAGTTTTCGTGGCAGTAGCCTATTTCAACAAAGCTTTGTTTCGTGGCACCACACAGTTATCGCAACGTGCAGAGTAATTGAGGTCACAAGTTATTGCAACAATATAAAGTGCAGCCATTAAAAAAAAACAGCAATTCAATTGCAAAATTCAAACGATATGCATAATATGAATATTCATACAAATCATAATTCTCGTAGCAAATATCCAAATATCCATCAAATGAAACTAAAAAAATACATCCATCCTAATTAAGTGCCAAGCCTAAGCTCTACATTATGCAGACTCCAATCCATTTGTAACGTGGTAGTTGAAATTCCGAACGTATTTGCGTTTGCCTGCTAATTCTCCTTTTGTGTTAGCCCAGCTAATTCCTTTGGATCCTGCAATCAAGAACGGAATAAAATTAGCCAACCGAATATTAGAGCAGCCGACAGTAAGAACCTTCAGTCTGGTGGAATATCGTTGCAATATCTTTCTTCTTTTCGCAACAGTAGGGAATTGTTGCAATATGTAATATATATAACCACGAATATATTTTGTCGCAATACGTAATATTTATTGCAACGCAATAAATTTGAGGCAAAAAGCGGGCTACTACGACAAATGCATATTTTGTCGCAATAGATATCCGTTTATTGCAACAACACCCATAACTACTGCCACATGCCACAACCGTTGCAATATGAGCCCGAATATTACCACAAAATTCTGCTTTGTTGCAATACCCGCTCTCTATTGCAACAAAAATGGTTATTTCCCGCAACGCATCGCAATTGTCGCGATAGCACCGGCATATTGCAACACGGATGCAGTTTGTGGCAATACGTGCGCCCTATTGCAACAAAAAAGAGCGCTTATCGCCTCGAAACGAAATCGTGGCAATACATGGAAACTATTACCACGAATTGCAATTTTGTGGCAATATCAAGCCTTATTGCAACAAAAGATGCCCGTTGCAATAGTTATTGTTGCAATAGACCGGATTTCCTGTAGTGCTCTGTCTCTCGTACACAGCTTGGCGAAGCCCTATCCGCGGGAAAACCTCCACCATATCCACCACCACGCCGTCGTGCTGCTGAGATCTCACGAGCCACTTCCTCCTCGCTTGCGGGATCAAGGAGAGGAAGTCTTAATCGAGCTATACGTGTGGATACCGCGGAGGCACTGCTCGTGCGGTGCTCCATCAGATTGGATCTCGGATTGGATCTCGGATCGGATAATACATCTCCTCGCGACTAGATGAGTCTAGTTGCGGGGATCGACTAGCCAACCCCTGCACCGACAAAACGCATTTGTTCGATCTTCAAGGGTAAGAGATTGGATCTCCACTTCGCTACCTTCGTCTAATAGATCTAGATCCTTGGGGTTTATTCCGCTTGTTGCGTAGGAATTTTTTTTGTTTTCTATGCTGTGACCCCTTCAGTGGTATCAGAGCCTAGATCTATTCGTAGATGTTGGTGCGATTAGAACACAAGGAGTTGTGGGCATTGATATTTTATGTTGCTACCTTCTAGCGTGCACTTTGCGTCTTTGCGGTACTGTGAGATTGAAGCGGCCCGGACCAACTTTACTCGTCCACGCATGAGAGACCGGTTCCACGACTGACATGCAACTTGTTTTGCATAAGTGGCTGGCGGGTGTCTGTTTCTCTTGCTTTAGTGAAGATGCAATTTTCAATGGAAGGCCTTTCAAAAGGATGAGTAAATAAGCAACTACTATATCACCGTTGTGGTTTTGCGTAGATTAGAACGGTTCTATCTCGTTGACCCAAGCCACGTAAAATTTGCATAAACAAAGTAGAGGACGTCTAACTTGTTTTTGCAGGGGGGTCATGTGATGTGGTATGGCCAATGTGTGATTTGTGATAATGTATGCAATGATCATGTTTGTAATCTTTCACGACTTGCATGTCGATGAGTACGGCAACCGGCAGGAGCCATATGGTTGTCTATTATTTTATGTGACCTGCGTGTCATTGAATCACCATGTAATTGCTTTACTTTATTGCTAAGAGTAGCATTAGTTGTAGTTGCAATAGTTGGTGGACAACCATGGTGATGGCGCCACAATGATGGAGATCATGCCGGTGATGGAGATCATGCCGGTGCTTTTGAGATGGAGATAAAAAGCACAAGAAGAAAGGCCATATCATATCACAATTATGAATTTCATGTGATGTTAATCCTTTTATGCACCTTATTGTTATGCTTAGATGTGATCGCGACGGTAGCATGATAAGGTGATCTCTCACGTTAATATCAAGATGTGTTCTTCCCTAGTATGCACCGTTGCCAAAGTTCTTCGTTTCGAAGCACCACGTGATGATCAGGTGTGATAGATTCTACGTTCACATACAACGGGTGTAAGCCAGTTTACACATGCGAAAATACTACGGTTTACTTGACGAGCCTAGCATGTACAGACATGGCCTCGGAACACAAGAACCGAAAGGTTAAACACGAGTCATATGGATGATATGATCAACATGGTGATGTTCACCATTGAAGGTACATCATCTCACGTGATGATCGGTTGTGGTGTAGTGGATTTGGATCGTGTGTCACTAAACAACCAGAGAGATGTTGAGTTTAGTGGGAGTTCATTAAGATGAACTGAAATTATCATAAATCAAAAGTCCAGATGTCTTTGCAAAAATCCTTGTAGATCATGGCCGACTATGGTAGTCTGTTCGTTGCTGAAAAACTGCGTCTCGATGGGTCAAATTTGTTGAGTAGTACCTGCATCCTGAAAGAAGTCCTACACACCAATGCTGAGCTCTACGTGTTAGATGAACCATTAGAAGTAAACCCAAATATTTCTGCAAGCTATGAAGAGTACATGGAGTGGTTTTGAACCACCTACTTGAAAGTCAAGTGGATGATGTGCACCTTCATGAATTCTGACCTAAGTAGACAATTCAAGAACTTGACTGCAATGGAGATTGTTGGTGAGCTGAAAAAATAGATTTTCAGCACAAGTTAGAATTGTAAGGTTCGAATGTATGAACGGGTTCTTTCACTCAAGATGGAAGAGAACACTTGCTTGGAACAACACCTGAGGAAAATGCATAAGATGGTTATACTCTAGTGGATGTTTGGAACCACGAGATGAATGATGATTTCGCGATAGATGGGGTGCTACGCTAGCTTCTCCCTAGATTCAAGAATTATGTCGGAGACTATGTCATGGGAAGGGATTTGATCACTTTCTATGAGTTTGTGTCTTGGCTGCGTCATGTCAAAGTGGAACCCATAGCAAGAGAAGTTGACAATGCAGAAAGTATATAGTGATATACAAGTTATAAGTGTTTAAGTCCAAATTGCAATTGTGGCGGTTTCAATAAGTATTTGATACTCATTCTGTTTATGAAAACAGAACCTGCTGCTTGAGATTTGCATAAAGGATATGGGAAGACGTTGCAGAATAGTGGCAATCAAGGAGTTGATGCTGGCAACAATCTATCTCTACATTTATCATTTGGATTAGAGGATTTGAATAAGTTTTGTAATCGGATTAAGTGTGATTTTAATTAGTGTGTCTTGCTTATGTGAGACGGTTATTCATGTTAAAGACAATGGTTGTTCTGTTTTCATGAGTGATCCTTTTTGGAAATCACAAGTTTTCAATTATAAGTGTATTATTCTTATTATAATCTAGATGATAAATTAGTTAAACATTTATAAAATATGTGACATACTAAAATATCCAAAACTAAATAATGACAATAGTTTTAGTCGTGCTAAAGATTGAATAAACATTTTGATGTTTTATCAATGCGCCTTATTGAAGGAGTATGACTAAAATGCCACCCTTTGGAAGAGTGACAGGAGTTGCCGAAATAAACACAAGTGTTGGTTGTATGTTCAGCAAATGTTAGATGTCATTATTTTGTGAACTCCATCATAATGAAATGATTAAATAGGTGTATTTATTCGAGTTATGATATTTGATGAGATCAAATAAATTTCTGGAGTTTAGGATATTAAGTTAACAAGAAAATTGAGTCTTTATGATTTGATCAAAAGAGACAAAATATTTGAGTTATATGTTAGTATGTGGACTTGTGAGAAGTGTTATCACAAATTACAATGTTTAGAATATTTCAAAGGCGTTTGATATGTCCTAAGATATTGTAATCACGCACTATTTGATATTGTGTGGTCTGATAAAATAAAAGGGGTTTTTCTTATTAGGGTTTATTTGTAGCATTTAGATACACTCTGTTTTAAATAAGGGTCTATTTAATGATTTGCATTTCGCATATGAGTTATGTGAAACAGTGGTTTCAATAATTATGGGATAATTAGAAACTATTGCAAATAAATTTTGTAGTATATTCATATGTAACTATGAATGTGATTCCACAATATGAGACTAAAAGGGGCAAATCAATTTGTTGGTTGTGCTAAGTATTTTAGTGGTTTATCGTGAAAAGGTTTCATTGATAAAAGAATTGATGGAATAAATGGAAAAGCTAAAACCTTGCTTGTTTATGTATCAAGTGGCACATATGTAAAGTGCTATGTGGTTAAACTTGACACATAAAGGAAATTAATGATGGTGATCATTGAATTTCGGTTTAGCTTGTCTAAAGAAAAGTAGGGTTCAAGAATATAAGTTTTGTCATGTTACAAATACTATTCATGATTTACTTGTCATGTTTGGAGAAACAAAGAACATATCCTACGAAACTACAAAGAAAAAATAGAACCCTTAAATACGAAAGTGACTAAGAGTCTTCGATGTTAAGTTTTAAATCAACACAAAGTAATTGTTGCTTGATTTTGGCAAGTGATGTTTTCACATATTTTTTAATTCCTCAAAAGTGTTTGGTAGAGATAAATAAAATAAAAGCTAGTAGTACTAGTGTTCGTATAAAGAGGTTCTCGATATGAATAGTTAGTAAGAATTTTGGAGGTGTCCAAAATATCGAGAAAATACACGAGTGTGATCTAATTAAGATATGTGGCGACATATGTTAAGTTAGAGCAGAAACTTTTTTCCATGATCAAAATATGTGGTGACATATGTTTGAGTGGGAGCTAGTTAATCATGGTCAAATATAAGGATAACATATTTCTGAGTGGGAGCCAAAGTGGTTTCACAATTTAATATGTGTATGGTGTATATTTGAGTGGGAGTTTACAACATCTTGTTTGAGTGAAATGGAGATTTCATAAATGTTGTAAATGAGTCAGGAACCAACGTATAACTTATGAAGTTAGTTTTTAACGTCAAATATCTATGGAGATAGATGTATCTATGGTGGATAGATATGTTTGATAAAGCATTATGTCAGGATGTTTTACCTAAGTAAGATTTTGAAGGAGTTCAAAATAAAACAAGAGAAGAAAGGTTCATCTGCTTGTGAGAAATAGGTGAAACATTGAGTTGATAACTCAGTACAAAAATGATGGTTGGAGGATATGTTAGTGTTCGCTATGAATTGTTCATAGGACTAAAACATATAAGAACCATGTGTTTGTATTTGATGATATGTGACCCAAGTTCTTGGTTAGAAGAACGTGTTAGAATGAGGAGTCATTTTAACATAAAGATGAGATAATAGAATCTAGAGATTGGTAGACTTGGTTGAAGTCATAAAACCAAACTAGATTGGGGATCTCATAATAGCAGAAGCGCAGCGAAAGCATGATCGAAAATATCGAAGTGACATGATTGCACTGTCGATTTGTGAGTCTACAACATATAGGAGTATATGATTAATTCTAGGATTAAAAGATATAATATTATGGTTTGAGAAATTTTATTTCAAGACTGAGTGAGTTCCGGGTGCACATGCTATGTGAAAGTCCTCTTGACTGATCATACGTCATGTAGGCATAAAGGGAAACGAAAATCTCACTCTCTAACCAAATATATTATATTCATCATGTGATGATAGAATTATCATGTGATGATAATAGGTTTATCATGAGATGATAAAGTAATGTCAAATTAGGTGACATTGACGTTTTGCAAAGAACATAAAGAACTGTATAGTACAGAACACGGACAGAACCTCTTCCACGAGCAAACATGATCAGCACCGAGACTCCATGAGTGTTAGACACCTTGAGTGTTGGATCGAGAAAATGTAAACTAGATTATTGACTCTAGTGCAAGTGGGAGACTGTTGGGAATATGCCCTAGAGGCAATAATAAAATGGTTTATTAGCATATTCATGTTTATGATAATAGTTTATTCTCCATGCTATAATTGTATTAACCGGAAACATAATACATGTGTGGAATATAAACAAACATGTGTCCCTAGTAAGCCTCTACCGGACTAGTTCGTTAGTCAAGAGATGGTTAGAGTTTCCTAACCATGGACTTGTTATAGTCACTTGATAACGGAGTCATATCATTAGGAGTAATGATGTGATGGACAAGACCCAAATAATAAAGAGTTGCAATTGATCGTGTCACAAGTTTCATTGCCAACACTTTTAGTATGCCAAGTATAGTTTCCTTAGACCATGAGATTATGTCACTCCCGTTTACCGGAGGAATGCTTTGTGGACATCAAACGTCACTTCGTAACTGGGTGATTATAAAGGTGGCTTTCAGGTATCTCCGATGGTATTTGTTGGGTGACATGAATCAAGAGTGGGATTTGTCCTTCCTTGTGACGGAAAAGATATCTCTGGGCCCTCTCGGTAATATAGCATCAGAAAGGTTGCAACCATGTGATTAAGTGTTAATCACGGAGATCCTATATTATGGACGAGTAAAGAGAATTTGCCAGGTAACGAGATGAAACTAGATATGGAGATATCGACGATCGAATCTCGGGCAAATTAAATATCGGTGAGACAAAGGGAATCGTATACGAGATTAAGAATCTCCGGCATCGTGGTTCAATCGATAAAGAACTTCGTTGTCTGCATGTTCTCGAACCCGTAGGGTCACACACTTAAGGCTTTGATGTAGCTAGGGTTTTAGTGAGATAATAAATGGTGTAATCAAATGTTTGATTCGGTGTCTCGGATAAGATCCTAGATATCACGAGGAGCTCCGGAAGTCCGGAGATAAAGTTTCATATAAGGAAAGTGGTTTCCAGGGTTCCGGAAAGTTCGGGAATTTTCCGGCAGAGTATCGGAATATTCTAGAAGGTTTCGGAGGGGCCCATAGTGGGGCCCACATGCCCTAATGGCCCACATGGACCAAAGGGGGCGTGCAGCAGCCCACATGGGCTGGCCGCACCAGCCCCCAAGGGCCCATGCGGCCAAACAAGGTGAAAGGGCCAAAACCCTAGGGGTGCCTTGGGGGCAAGCCTCCCCCTTGGCCGCCGGCCCTAGGGCTTGGAGGAGGGGCCAAGGCAGCCCCCACAGCCTATATAAGAGGAGGGGAGGGCTGGGGCGTGGTACCCCATACCCTAGCCGCCGGCCTCCCTCTCCTCCCTCCTCTCTCTCTCTCTCTCGTACACGGCTTGGCGAAGCCCTATCCGCGGGAAAACCTCCACCATATCCACCACCACGCCGTCGTGCTGCTGAGATCTCACGAGCCACTTCCTCCTCGCTTGCGGGATCAAGGAGAGGAAGTCTTCATCGAGCTGTACGTGTGGATACCGCGGAGGCGCTGCTCGTGCGGTGCTCCATCGGATTGGATCTCGGATTGGATCTCGGATTGGATAATACATCTCCTCGCGACTAGATGAGTCTAGTTGCGGGGATCGACTAGCCAACCCCTGCACCGACAAAACGCGTTTGTTCGATCTTCAAGGGTAAGAGATTGGATCTCCACTTCGCTACCTTCGTCTAATAGATCTAGATCCTTGGGGTTTATTCCGCTTGTTGCGTAGGAAATTTTTTTTGTTTTCTATGCTGCGACCCCTTCACCAACTTCAACTTCTCATTTGCACTTTCTGCTTCTCTCTGTGCATCAACGATGGCCCGACGAAGCATCATCTACCATGGGCTCATCTGGTGTCTCTTCATCCTCAGCTCCCCCTTGCATTACCACCGTATTCAGGGAACATAGAATTATAGTTGTCATCGTTCTCTTCTTCTTCGTTGTCTTCCATCATTACCCCTCTTTCTCCGTGCTTGGTCCAACAATTATAGCCGAACATGAAACCGGACTTAATAAGGTGGATGTGAAGGGTTTTTGAGGAAGAGTAATCCTTCTCATTCCGACAGACACGGCATGGACAACACATAAAACCATTCTGCGCGTTTGCCTCAGCCACATTGAGAAAAGATCGCAGGCCTTGAATGTACTCGATAGAGAGTCGGTCATCGTACATCCATTGTCGGTTCATCGAGCACCTTTTGTGCATAAGAAGGGAAAACATCATTACACACAACATCATGAATAGAGAAGTGACCAAATTAATCAATACAAGTTCATCACATTAAAACCAAAGTAGAGTACTGACCAAATGTAATACATAGTTCTCATAATTAAAACATACATTGAAATTAACATACAATTAAACTATGTAATGCATTTAAATGCAACAACAATGCGATCAAAATCGCAACTAAGGTAACCATTGATCTAACAGCATAATGATACCAAGCCTCTCTATTAATGGCATAGTTTCTAATGTTTCTAATCTTCAAGCGCATTGCATCATCTAATCTTGTGATCATGGACGACATCGGCAAGATACAACTCCAATTCCATCTTCTCTTCTTCACTTCTTTCAATTTTTCTTTCAAATTATTGTTTTCTTTTTCAAATAAATTTAGCAGCTCGACAACAGGAGTCAGTTGGAATTTCCGGTTCAACTACCTCCTAGATAAGAATATATATATGTCAAGTGTTGTTCGGCATAATTATTATAAACACGAAATTAAACAAATAGTTATAAAAGATAATATACCACATCTAAATCATAGACCGGACAAGGGCCGACGGGGACAGGATATCAAAACCATGACACTATACATATAACAACAGTCATAAGTAAAAACTATACAACCAATAACTATGCATCTAAATCATACAATTAAAAAAATTCTTCAAAAAAGATAAAAACAAGAGACTCACCAAGCTGGTGCCGACGACGGGGCGGCGCGGACGATCGACGACGGTGAGGAAGGGGACGGGACGATACTAAAACCTACAAATCATAATTTAATTTAGAGCTCAAATTGCATATATAAAACAAATGAACTCTCTAAGTTGGTATTTCATCAAACACCTAGCTAGCACTACAAAAATGATATGAGCTAAATTTTAGCAACGAAATGAGCTAAACTTGCAATGCCGCCGGAATAAAGGATGAAGTTGCTGACCCTTGGATAGATGGGTGCCGCCAATATCTTGACAAATGGAGGGGAAAAATGGGGATTAACTCGAGCTCGGGAGAGGAAAGAGAGCAAAAATGGAGTGTGCTCTCGAGCAGGGAAAATGGAGCTCACAGGGTAGGAGATGATATAGGGAAACCTTTAGAACCGGTTCGTGTTACGAACCGGTTCTAAAGGGTCTCGTGCTGGACCCCACGGCAGCTGCGGCCTGCCCCAACCCTTTAGTCCCGGTTCTTTATACGAACCGGGACTAGAGCTCTCCCACGACCCGGGACTAGAAGCTGCCGGCCTCGTAGTCGATGAACTGGGACTAGAGCCCCCCTCTAGTCCCAGTCCCAAATTCATCCGGGACTAGAGCAAAATCTTGCTCTGGACGAAAGGTCCGTTTTCTACTAGTGAATGTAAACTATCTTGAGGGTTTGCCACCAGAAAATTTGCAAGATCTTTGCAATTTGAAAGTACTGCTATTAGATGAGAATAACAACATCAACGCAAACATAGGTGAGTTCGTGGGTCGATTGCCAAGGTGCTCATGGGATAAATTGGAAGAGTTGCACATATGGTATACAAATATGATAGGTAATCTACCAGTTTGGATTGGGAACATGACCAATCTCAGTGTTCTTTCCGCATCTACAAACATGTTGACTGGCACTCTACCCGTAGGAGTTGGAGCACTTGGTAATTTGGAAATGCTAGATCTAAACTACAACAACTTCAATGGTGTGCTCCTCCCGGAACATTTTGCAAGTTTAGGTAATTTAGAGTTCTTGGACCTTAGCCATAATAACTTCACTGGTTTGCACTTGAAAAACCATTCTGTAAGTTTAGCTAATTTGGAGTTTTTTACCTCAGCTACAATAAATTAAACAGTGTGCTCACAGAGTAGGATTTTGCACGGAAAGTGCAAATGGAGGCCGAGCTCCAGTGAGCTCGGTTTCCTAAAAGATTTTGAGTCCGCAAATTTTTGTGTCCAAAAATTCTGAAAAAATCATATTTGTTAACATCATCTTGATCCACCACTATGAAAATTTTCAAGAAAAATTTGGTATTATTATGAGCTACGCAAAAAAGGAAATCTGGCAAAATTTCAAAATTTTAAAACTGTGCACTGTTCACCGATTCAGATTTGTCTTTTTTTACCAAATCAGAATACAACAAATTTGGTCTTGAAATTTTTTAAAATGGTAGATCAAGATATTATCTACAACTATGATTTTTTTTCAGAATTTTACGACACGAAAATTTGCGGATTTGTTTTTGGAAGCCGAGCTTCATGGAGCTCGGCCTCCATATCGCCACATCTGGACTTGTCACACAACTCTTTGAAATTAGATATCAACAAAAAAATGGGTTCTCCATTTAGATTGGAGTTCGTAGGTTTCCAATCATGTCATCTTGGGCCTCATTTTCCAGAGTGGCTTAAATGGAAGACCGCCATCGATACTCTGGTTCTTGGAGATGCAAATCTGGATGATGTTATTATCAATTCAGAAAAGCGATGGCATCCCTCGTCATAATTGTCTCGTGGGATTTGGAAGGAGCGAAATTCACAGGTTTTCTATAACCATGCCACTCCCAACGTGGTCATAGAAGCGGAGATTAAAGATGAGGCTAGACACTATGGGGGACTGTCAGGGCATTGGCCTTGAGGAATGTAATTCCACGAGAGTAGGCCTCTTTTAAAAAATTTAGGATGTGTCCTATGCATTTGTTGTTGTAGCGACCTAGTTCAATTCTAAAGCCTTCAATCTTATTTCATGAAAATAGCAAGTCTTTTCAAGTGATTCGTTCGTGCAGCAAAAAATCTTAAACTTTAAATGCTTAACAAAATTCTTTCTTGTTTGGGTGCTCTGACGAATAGGCATGTTAATGTACAGTTCATGTCCACTTTGTTCAAGTGCTTGTGAAGACATTAAACATATTTGTTTTTGTGTCAATGAGCAAAAGAAATATGGAGGAAAATGGGCCTATATAATTTAATTGAGTACCAAGTGTCCCGGCTTCGTTATGTATAGACTTTAAGTTTCTTTGTTTTGGGTTGTACTGTACTGTTGCACTATGGGCTTGATGTGCTCATTAACTTATTGGGCCCCCATTTAGCAGTTCTGCTGTCAAGACTGTCTTAATCTAGTGATTTGGGTTATGTGCAAAAGCTGTTTGCTAGTTTATCAACTGCCCCAAGATTGTTGGTTTGTGCAATTCTATCAAATTCAGTGACATGTATAAAAGGATAAAATTCTTAATCAATGAAGATAAAACATCTGGTTTTGAATAATTAACGAGCATCATACATTCTCAACTATATACCCTACTCTTTCCTTATTTCTTGGAGGCATCCTTGCAGCAGTTAGCGTCATGAAAGTGCACTATCGTGTCTTTAAATCTTTCTGGGCTATCAGGACTTATTTGAGTCTCTTCAAATCCTGTTTTTTGCCTGATCATCGGAATCACATGAGCTATTAGGTCAACTGGATCTGTGTTTTGATCAATTTTCAAGCCGAAGATACTAATGACGCCTTTCTTGCCATCGTATACTGCATCCAAACCTGTCATAGGCAAATCAAGTTCAGCGAATTTCCTTTATTATTTAAAAGATATGCTCTTGTATAGGAGTAGTACACAAACTTACTTTTTGAAATATAGTGTGTTGTTTATGTTTCCTGAAAACAATCTAGACCTACTGCGAAGCATGTTTCTAACATTCTAAATCTGTTACTTCTGTGCATACACTGCATTGTGCTAATATTTTTCTCTTAAATGTTCCCTTTTCTGTTACCGTTAGGAGATGTTAATGTTGAGGAATATATCAACAGAGGTACCATATATTGAAATTCACATATCTATTCAAGTATCAATGTTATTTTAGCATTCATTAGAAAATGTAGCTTTGTTTACTTGGTTGCATAGGTGTCTATGTATTGAAAACTTTGCAAATTCCATGAAAAACAGATGTAGAACTTTGTAGCAACCTCCCTTAAAAATCTCAGCAAAGTGGTACATATATAGAGAAAACCTCTAGGATTGGCTAGGCTAAACCGTTTGTGTTTTATCCTCCCTACAAAATGAAATCTTAATTAATCTTTCATGCTAACCTGTACTTTCGACCTTTAGCCATTCCATTGCCCCCTTTATTAACTGCGGTGAGCAGTGTGTTTCCACCTCTACTACTATCCTTGAATGCTTCCTGGACCTTGACCCGTGTGCTTGCACAATGAAATGTGAGTGCATGACCTGCATATGCATCACAAATTCATGATTGCTATTATTTTCTCCATTTTGTTGGTACGGTAGTTATTTAAACTAAGGTATAGAGTGGAAAAATATCTTATAAACACACTCAGCGGATATATATTCCGAAATGGATTATGTTGAAACCAGGGCCAAGTGAAGTAAAAATACAGTAAAATACAAACTACGACTATTGTTATTTGTCGAAGTACACACGATCTAAGAAGTAGGAAACTGAAAACGAATAAAAAAACATGAGGTGGACTTGCCACTATCACCATTGGTCGAAGAGACTCTTTTTCTTTCATGTAATCAATATATGATGTTTTCATCTTACATCTTACCAATCCAATCATTTTACATTAGTAGTCAAGGTTAGATTTTTTTGGACAAAAGGAATATATTAATATCGCGAAGATACTAATTACTTAGCCTCTGCAACAACGCAATGTTCTAAAGACATTACAGATGCACACAGCCAAAACAAAAAAAGAAGAACAAGGAAAAAGAAAGATTCCGCTATAGTGATCAAATCCTTGTAGCTACAACACATCCACCACCAAGACAACACCTGAAGTCCAATTCTCTCAAAAGCGACGCCTTCAAGAAGGAAACAGTGCACCAGCACCGTCGTCGCCCGATCAAAGATCATAAGTTTTCACCTTGGAGAAAGTTCATACACTCAAACCAATGTCATCAACAAGGCCATTGCCAGACGCAACCAATTAAGCCCAGACCTTAAATTTTCACCCGGAAAGTTAAGACTTTGGACTTCTCCTGTGTTTCTGCCCCTGCTTGCCGATGCCACTGCTACAAGTCCTGAATCACCAAGCAAACTCTTTATCACCTCAAAGACTCGATCCACCATTACTAGACCTCAGACCTCAGGCACCATGACATTCTGCGCCACTGTCTTCACCATGAGAATCGAAATACCGACATGCCACAATGTCAACCAGAAAACGAAGCTTTGCATCACGTCCTCCTGAATTTTTAAATAGGTAGAAATAGGCGCACATGAGCGAATCCCATCCGATCCAACAATCTACAGGCATCAAGGCCCAATGGAGATCACCGGCAGAGTCTTCCAGAACTCATCGAGGGCCAGATCAATGAAGGCCGGCATCAAGTAGGACACCGTCTTGACGCGAGAAGAATCCTAGAACCACCTCCATTATTCAAGCAAAACCAGCTGGCCCCCACGCCGACGGTTAGAGCAGCAGAGAAGAGAACGGTCGCAACTCCTCCAGGTACGCACTGCGCCGCCGGAGGACCTCCGCGCGCCTCCACAGCGCCACTCTGGCCTCAGGCCCCGGTCCCCAAGACCGCACCGCCCTGCACCACCGCCAGCGCCCCACCACCACCCATGGACTGCCACCGCGATGCACTCCCCCAACCCCTGCCATTTGACGAGAATGGCACCGCCACCACCGCCGGGGCCGACGATGGTGACGGCCAGGGACAAAGAACAGCAGGAGGCGGGCCGGCGGCCATCTGAAGCCTCCGAAGTCGTTCGGTCGAGGAGCGACCTGGGAGGGAGGGGACGGGAGGAGTGGAGCGGTGGCGAGGAGGAGCCAGTCAAGGTTAGATAGATTTGGCACCACACTTTCTAAGCAAGTTTGTATTTAGGAAGAACAAAGTCATGGACGAAAAGATTTTTGCCCATACAATGTTTGTTGTGATTCCCATAGCACAAGCTAATATTGCTTCTAATCGGGAACAGAAACCTATTTTGTCAATTAAGCAAATACATACTACTGCTTACGGAAGCTAATAAAATGATGGGTTGTCTAGCCATCGAATAACACAAATTTTGCTCTACTTCCCCCAACCCTTGGAAGATGGAATTTAATGATTCATATTGGTCCCCATGGATTTCTATGCAAGCTCACCCTTTCATGGTCTCAGGATGGAAAAATAAAAAAAAACTATTTTAAAACAGTGATGGTCTTGAGGAGGTGGTGTACGTACGACTAAGTAGTGAATATTGGTATGCCAATACACTTTTCACTGGGTAGAAATTGATTGTCAAAAGTGTCATGTTGTATACAGCATCATGTCTTCCTAATGAACAAATATATTGGAACAGAGGGACCAAAAATTATTAACTTAATGTCTTTCTGGAGTGGAGGTAGGGTAGTTCAAACATAACACGACAAGTCAAGTACTAGGAAATGGTGAGAGCACGACCCCGGCCCTACATGACCCTCACCATATGGTCTTAAGGAGGTGGTGTACACTAAGTATACCCACCCAGCAAAAAAAAACACGGTAAAAATCGAAAAAAAAACACTGTAAAAATCGAAAAACAAAACAGTGTACACGTACTATGAGCTATTAGTACTACAAAATACAAATTAGCCTTCAATTTAATTAATCTAGAAATTAAAATAAATCAAAGCCCTATGCATATCTTCGATGCAGGATAAGTCCTCTTTTCAAAAGAAAAAAGAAAAAAAAAATCTAGAAGATGCCATACCTGACCACACTCCTGTGCAGAATTTTCGTGGTTACTAGGTGCTGCTAGTAGTTTGTCTTGTGAATCATCCCCAGTGTAGAAAGATTTGTTCTTTCCGACTGATCGATTTCTCCACTTTATGAGACGGGTGACCGTCAAGAGCCAGTTTACTCGGGATTTGTTTACTGGGGAGAGTGGCCCCAGCTGCCCTGGGGCAGTCGCAAACGCGACCTCATGACTCCCCCTGAGATGAGATGATCCTGGGGCAGCTGCAGGCTGGTTTGCCCTGCCACTGCCAGGGCAGCGCCCCACCGGGTGGCCCAGAATTCCGCAGGACGAGCACAAGCTCGGAACGACCTCGTACTTGACGGACACCGATCGCGACGTCACTTGCTCGTCGTCGTTCTCCAGCTTGACGTTGAGGGAGCGCTTCAGAGGCTGCGTGATGTCCACCCGGACTCGCGCCCGGAGGAACTCCAAGGAGGAGGTATGGCTCAGATCGCCGTTGACCGTCTCGCCGATGGCCTTGGCGAGATCGGACACGGTGTTGATGGAGAAGTGGTCCACGGGGACGCCGTGGAACCGCACCCAGAGATCAGCCTTGGTGAGCCCGGCGATCTGATCGACAATGTTCATGCCCAGCTTGACGTGCTCCATGAGGAAGAGGTCGTGTCCGCCGCCGCAAGGCCAGGGGGCGCCGTCGTGCGCCTTCCTCAGGTCCTCCACCTCGTTGAACTGGATCAGGAAGGTGCCGTCCGCCGTGACTCGCCAGAAGTTCACGCTACCCGACGGACCCCAGATTTGGCGGAGCTTGTCGGGAAGCGAGGCCGCCGGGGAGACGTCGGAGACGAGCTTACCCAAGAGCAGAAAACTCGGTATGCTGCTCTGCTCCGTCAGGACCACGCTCCTTGATAGGGCAATGATGGGCTCGCTCGGGTTCTCCATGGCTGCTGCTGCTGCTGATCAACGGAAAGCTAGAGTCGCCGGCAAGGGCCCGTTGGAAAGGGATGATAAGATATCTAAGCGGCGTCCAAAGCTTGCTTGCAGGAACAGAACAATGTAACGTTCCTAGCCACTGGCAGCACACCAAATAGCAGGGAATTCTCCTTTACTGCCAGATACACGGATCTGATACAAGAAATTCTCAAGTTCTAGAAGGGGGAGAGAGATACAGGAGGAACACGCATCAATCCTCTCTCTCTCTCAGCACCCCACTCATTACATGGGCGTTGCCCCAGTCAAGACGACCCAGTCCACCATCTCCTTGTGGGCTTCGGCATTGCCTGGCTGCCCATGTCCGTGGACGTGGCATTCCCCTATCCTTGAGAAGCTGCTTGACCCCAAGTGAGCCAGGGAGATCCGTCCATTGTATCTGTAATCATGTCAATAATCGAGTTACCTGAAACAATTTGTTTTGCATCTATTACCTGCAGTGGTATTGTATTGGTTCAGCATCCAACACTGCACACTGTGAAGGCAAATCTTGTCGAGCCACTGTATTTGCTGGTAGTGCTTTCTTCAGTAGTGACACATGTACAACTGAATGGATACGACTTCCCTGTGGCAGCTCTAATTTGTAAGCTACAACACCTACTCTCTGCAGCACTGTATACGGACCAAGAAATTTGTAACTGAGCTTTTGGTTAGTGCGCCGAGCCACCGACATTTGAACATATGGTTGCAACTTTAGGTAAACCTGATCTCCCACTACAAATTAACGTTCGACTCTTTTTTTAATCATCCAGACTCTTCATGCGTTGTTGTGATTCATTGTTGTTGGTCCTCAGATTTAATGGAAAAGGCGCTATGATGATGAGCCGATAAGAATCTATGGCTCGGATCATTTCAACCTCAAGTGCATATGCTAATCAAATCGTCAGAAAAACCGTTGGGATACTAATAGCGAGCACATCTTATGAGGCCTTTTGATGGGTGCGTAGAGTTCTCGTCCGACCCGCCATCTGTAGTCGTCCTCATTCTCTTAGTGTAGTTTCTTTCGAACTCTTTGGATGTGTACGGCAGAGCACCGATCTTGTGAGCTCGTTTCGGTGTTATGTAACTTGTACCTGGGGTCTTAATGTAATATATTTCCCTCTGTAAAATAAAAGAAAAGATCACGTACAGCAGCCCTCTGAGGCTATGCCATGATTGGCATGACATATTGACTATTCTTATCTTGCGTGCGTTGATTCTTTCCTCTCTTTTTTTTTTTTTTTTTTTTTTTTTTTTTTTGCAGATTCTTTCCTCGGGTTGCTGTACTTACCACGTAATAATCGGTAAACCAACACCATACATTTTTTTTTTTTGAATTTACCAACACCATACATATATTTATTAGATATTATACGCCCCTTGTATAGCCCATTCCACCAGCCCCCTCGATCGACTCAACTGAGTTGCAAATCGCACCATATCCTCCCTCATCGATATGCAAGGAGGAGCCGGCAACGATTGGATGCAGGCCGTGACGCTGAATATCAACGATGAAGCTGAGGGCGTTTCCTTGAGCCTGATCCCTCCCTACTTCCGAAGGTTCGACCAGATTAATAACGAACAGTGCCCGTCCATTTTCATGCCTCGCAACCATGTCCATGTAGCAGCTGCAGCCGTTGCCGCTCCCATGCCCATGATCGCACACCCGCTTTCTTCACCCCTGGATCACACCGCACGCAGCAGCAGCAGCAGCAGCAGCAGCAGGTCAACGGACGACAGCGTCATCGTCGCCGCTCCCATGCCCATGATTGCGCAGACAGCTTCCCAGCAACCTCTGGATCATCATCACACCGGGGCCGCAGCAAGCAGAGGGTCGACGTCCGGCGGCAACGTCATCGTCGCCGCCGTCGGGCCGTACAACAACCACCACCGATCGGAGTCGCAGCCGCCGCCTCTCATCACCCACGCCAAGAAGTGTGCCATCGTCAAGTTCCTTGCTCACCAGGAGTTCGGCCTCGACGCAGTCGCTTTCCTCCGGTGGGCGCTGGAGAACGACGCACGGGCTCGCCGATGCTATGAGCGCGACTCGCTTGCGATGGGCGACAGGGAGCTCGCCCAGATGCTTCTGCTCGATGGCTGCCTCGTGCTCTTCGCCATCTTCCTGCTCAGGTCGAGCGTGCGCGAGGACCAGCGGCCCGCGGAGCTGGCTCGTACCTCCCAGCAGAGGGAGGTGTTCATCTACCTGTCGGCGGACATATCCCTGCACATGAAAAAGACCAGGCTGGACCTGCTGCTGCTGGGCAACCAGATCCCCTTCTTCGTGCTCACCGAGCTTCACCGCCAACTGGAGCACACCTTCTTCCGGGGAATCCCGCACAGCATACGGAAGCTGGCCCTCTCCTGCTTCGACGACATCCGCCCCAGCCCCAGCCCCAGCCCCAGCCAGGACGGAGAAGAAGAAGCTGGCACAGTTCATCACCTCCTGCACCTTTTCCACCTGTCCCGGGTGCCCCGAGGCAAACACGCCGTCCACACCACTTCCATCCTGCTCGACGACCCAGAAACCAACCTCCCCTGCGCAACCTGGTTCGAGGACTCCCTCACCAGTTTCAGCAAGCACGCTGCTCCAGGCAGCTCGCTGGACGTCGTCTTCGAGAGGAAGATGTTTGGCGCGCGAGGGGTGCTGCGCGTGCCCGCGCTGCACATCCACGGCTACAGCGAGCTCGTCTTCCGCAACCTCATCGCGTTCGAGCAGAGGTATCTCAGGTGCGGCATCGGCGTCACCGCCTACTGCATCTGCATGGCCCGGCTGCTGCAGGGCGAGGACGACGCCAAGCTGCTGAGGAAGAGCGGGATCCTCGCGCACACGCATGAGACGGACAAGGAGATCGTCCACCTCTTCAGGGGGCTCGCCGAGGAGTACCGGGACACGTTTTACTCCAAGGACCTGCTTGACCTCTGCAAGGCCGTGACGGCACATCATCGGACCGCACCCGCCAGGGCTGTAAAATGTGTCGTGCTGCAGTGCTTCCCCAGGCAAACCGTCACCTTCTTCGTCATCCTGGGGGCCTTCATCTCCATTGCCACGCTCATCAACACCATCTACTCCGTCTATAGGTTCTACCATCCGGTCAACCATTAATAAGTTGTCAAGTGGGAACTCACCAATGTCCCACTTACTCCCTCCTTGTGTACTTTTAGCCCTTTTCTTAAGTTAATTTTTTCAAACTTTTCTTGCGTCGTAATAAGGCTGCTGTGAACGACATTTGTGGTACGTCTTACCCAACTAAATCCTTTCTTCAGTTTTCTACTCCGCTTGTCAATTCTAGATTAAGTTTGCTTGGGGTGAAGTTAGGAGGGAATGAGAAAGAGGTGTCGGTTTCGGCTAACGCTCTGCGCCATCTAGAGTTCGATCGTTTACGGGTGGCTCCAGTTGTGCAGAGTGGGTCAGATATATCTCCCTTAGATGATGATGAAGCGGATGCCACAACAGATGGTCAGCTTTTATCTCATTTAGTGGGAGAGGTGTCAGAGGTGGGTTTGGATGAGACCGGGCTTAGGTCAGTTTATGACTTACATGCCACCGGTCGGAAGTCCAAAAACTCAAACTCTAAAAAGGAAAAGAGGAATGGGTCAAAAAAAAATCAAAGTTTCCTAAATGAATGGCATTTTTATGAATAGCAGAGGTCTTGGTGACTTGGCTAAACATCTTCATATTACGCATTGTATTAAGGATCACAACTTGGATTTTTTTGCTATTTCTGAAACGGGTAGACGGGATTTCCCAGATAACCTCCTTAATCGTATCTCTGGAGGCCTGGAGTTTACTTGGCATTACCGTCCACCCCGTGGTAGATCGGGAGGCATGCTTCTTGGCGTTAAATCCGAGTCCATGGAGGTGTTGGCGGTTATGGGAGGTGATTTTCATATGAAGTTTCACCTTCGTAATAAAGCCGACAACTTCATATGGACTCTCGTCGCCGTGTATGGGGCTGCCCAAGATGACCATAAGGCTGCTTTTCTTCGTGAGCTGGTTAACCTAGCTAGAGATAACCCACATCCTATCCTAATAGGTGGGGACTTTAACATTCTACGTTTTCCTCATGAGAAGAGTAGAGACCGGTTCGACAACCATTGACACTTTCTATTCAACGTTGTCATTGATAGTTTGGATTTGAAAGAGGTTCATATGTCTGGTAGACAGTTCACGTGGGCGAATAGCTTACCAGAGCCAACGTACGAAAAACTGGACCGTGTGCTTATGGATACCGATTGGGAAACCAAATATCCTTTGGTATCAGTACGCGCTCTGGAACGTATTGAGTCGCTGTCGGATCATGCGCCAATTCTGCTTTCGACCGGTATTCTGAAACCACAGGTGTACCATCATTTTAAATTTGAGTTAGGATGGTTGCTTCGGGATGGTTTCGATGATCTGGTGAAGGAGGTTTGGTCAAGACCAGTTGTAGGTATGTCGTCTATTCAAAGATGGAATAATAAAATACGCAACATGCGTATATTCCTCCGGGGGTGGGCACGACACACTACTGGTATACTGAAAAAGAAAAAGCTTGTCTGTCAACCATAATTGAGAACCTCGATGAGATTGCAGAGGGACGCCAGTTATCAGCTGCGGAGATTGAACTTAAAAGTCAATCTAATGCACAGATACCACGTCTTTTGCGTGAAGAGGAAGTCAATTGGTACCAACGTTCAAAGGCCCAATTCATTTTACAAGGAGATTCAAACACGAGGTACTTCCATAGTGTTGCTAATGGCAGACATAGGAAGAAACTTATTCACTCCCTAAAGGAAGATGAGGGCACGATCGAGGGGCAAGACGAACTAAAAAGTTATATCACAAACTATTATAAGGGTCTTTTTGGGGCTTCGGATATAGGGACTTTCTCCCTCGGTGAGACCCAAATAGATGATATTCCCCAAGTTTCAGATGAGGAAAATGTTTTTCTCTTAGAAGAGGAAGTCAGAAAGGCGTTTTTTCAAATGGAACATAGTAAGGCACCAGGTCTGGATGGCTTCCCTGCGGAATTTTACCAGCATTTTTGGGAGGTGGTTAAGTCTGACCTGCTGGAGATGTTTGAATGTCTACATGGTGGAAATTTGGACCTTTTCCGCCTTAATTTCAGTGAGATTATTTTGTTACCTAAGATTAAAGAGGCAGAAAGGATACATGAATATCGACCGATCTGCCTACTTAATGTTAGTTTCAAAAATTTCACCAAGAAGGCAACGTTGAGATTGAATTCAATAGCAGATCATGTGGTACGGCCAACCCAAACAACATTATGCAACGAAGAAATATCCTAGATGGGGTGGTTGTCCTATATGAAACGGTCCATGAGATGCATAGGAAAAAACTCAATGGGGTCATTTTAAAAATTGACTTTGAGAAAGCTTATGATAAGGTCAATTGGCACTTCCTTCAGCAAACGCTAAGAATGAAAGGCTTTTCTGAAGAGTGGTACGCCTGGGTCTGTGAGTTTGTGTTTGGAGGGAGTGTGGCCATTAAAGTCAACAACGAGACTGGTCACTACTTCCAGACAAAAAAGGGCCTAAGGCAAGGTGATCCACTATCGCCAATACTATTTAATATAGTGGCGGACATGCTGGTAATCATGATTGAGCGTGCTAAAACTGCTGGTCTTTTTGAGGGGGTTGTCCCACATCTTGTCGATGGTGGGCTGTCAATCCTTCAATATGCAGACGATACAATTATTTTTATGGATAATGATCTATAGAAAGCTAGGAATCTGAAGTTAATACTTGCAGCTTTCGAACAACTCTCCGGATTGAAAATTAGTTTCCATAAAAGTGAAATGTTTTGCTTCGGTGATGCTCAGGACGCGGCAGGGTAGTATGCCGAATTATTCGGCTGTGCTCAGGGTCAATTTCCCAGAATGTATCTGGGTATTCCAATACATTATAGGATATTGTTAAACGCTGAATGGAAGCATGTCGAGGACCGTTTGCAAGAAAGATTAAGCAGTTGGAAAGGAAAGTTACTATCCCTTGGAGGAAGATTGGTTCTCATTAACTCAGTCCTAAGCAATATGGTTCTGCAAATGATTTCTTTCTTCTAACTACCAAAAGGAGTCTTACGAAAATTGGATTATTTCCGATCAAGATTTTTTTGGCAAGGTGATAGTGAAAAAAAGAAATATCAACTAGCTCGCTCGGATGTTGTTTACCGACCAAAAGAACAAGGAGGGTTGGGTATTTGTGATCTTAAGATCAAGAACGCAACTCTTCTGGGTAAGTGGCTTTTTAAGCTACTTATTGAGGATGGTGTTTGGCAAACACTTCTCATGAGGAAATATATTGGCTCCAAAGCTTTGTCCCAGCTGTATTGAAAACCAGGGGACTGACACATTTGGGCAGGGCTCATGGCGACAAAGAATGTTTTCTTTCGCTTTGGTGCCTTCAATATAAAAAATGGATCGGAAATTCGTTTTTGGGAGGATAAGTGGTTAGGCAATGCTACCCTCCCTGAATAATATCCAAATCTATACAATATTGTCCGTCATAAGAGCAATACTTTAGCTGCGGTTATGCAGTCCTCGCGTCCCAATATGACTTTCAGACGAACTCTCGTGGGTCCACGACTTGTGATGTGGGAAGCCTTATTAGGGCGGCTGACAGCAGTTGAGTTATCACAAGGACATGATGACTTTCGTTGGAATCTTAATGTGAATGGAAATTCCACGGTAGATTCTATGTATAGAGCGTTGGTCCATTCCAACATCCTAGTCGATAACAATAAGAAGATTTGGAGTATGAAGATACCGCTAAAATTAAATAAATCATGTGGTATCTTCGGAAAGGAGTGAATTTAAAGAAGGATAACCTTGTTAAACACAATTGGCATGGTAGTACAAAGTGTGTTTTCTGTTCTCAGAATGAAACAATTAAACACCTTTTCTTCCAATGTCGAGTTGCTCGGTCAATATGGTCAGCCATTCAAATAGCTTCTAAATTACACCCGCCACACTCAGTTGCATATATTTTTGGCAACTGGCTGAATAGGGTTGATAAGAGAGATAGAACTATTATTAGGGTGGGAGCGATAGCCATTATATGGGCGCTCTGGCTATGCCGAAATGACAAGGTTTTTAATGACAAAAACTCATCTCTTATGCAGGTATTATTTCGAAGCACATGTTTGATCCATTCGTCGTCCACATTACCACGTGTGGAACATCAAGACCTTTTTATGGAGGGGTCTGCACGTCTGGAGCACACGGCGAGGGATAGTTTTTCCCGACATGGATGGCCTAGGGATCTTAGGATTGGTCCTCCAACTACATAGATGTGATAAAGTTGTGCTTGTGTTTCGTCTATGTAGATGCATCTTGTTATGTAGAGGCCGGGTATGGCATACATTGTATCTTTGATACATTGAAATAAAAATCCCCTTATCAAAAAAAAATGACACTAAATTAGTATCAGTAGACCGGCTTTGAAATGTAGTTTTCATAATATACTGATTTCATATCATATATGTTGGTACTAATTTATATAAAGTTGGTCAAAGTTTATAAAAAGTAGACTTAAGATAAAGGCCAGAAGTACACTTATTTGAGGATGGGGGAGTATAGTTTATTTTACAATTTATAGTGTAAATTTTAAACAACAATTTACACTAGTATGAATTTTAAATAAACTATAAGTGGGATATTGATGGGATCCCACTTACGTCTCTAACCATTAATATATGGGACAACGTTGTGGCCTTCCGTGACAGGAGCGGGAGCGAAGCCCTCGGATGTGAAAATATTTTTTTCGATAAAAGGAATATATTAATATCACGAAAATACTAATTACAACCAGCCTCTGCACCAACAAGGATGCACAAAGCCCAAAACAAAATAAAAAAGAGAGAAAAATAAAAACAAAGACCCTGTCGTAGTGATGAAACACTTGCAACAATGACACTCTAACCACCACTAAAGATAACACCCAGACCGCAGTAGAGGTTCTCCAAAAAGCGACACCTCCAAAAGGAAACAGTGCAGAAGCGTTGTCGTCGCCCGATCAATGATCTTGAGTTTTCACTCTGAATAAAGACCAGAATTCTAAAACAATACCTTCAGCAAGGCAATTGCCAGGTACAACCAATGAAGTCAAGACCTTGGGCTTTCACCCTGAAAATCACGGCTCGGTACGAGATGTGTTGCCGCACCCTCCTGCCAGGGCCGCTGCTGCAAGACCTCAACACCCGACACATAGAAACCTGTGCCTAGAGTCTTCATCGCAACCAAAAACTCCTCTCCGCCAGCACAAGCCTCTGATCGCAGCCACCATGACTTTCTTCACCACTATCAATGTCATGGAAATCTATTTTAGACATGTGCCTGATAGGTCTCAAATGTATCCATAATTTTTGATTGATCCATGCTTGTTATGTGCCATTGTCACATGTTTTTATCATCTTATTATATCATTTTAGGCTTTTTGTCGGACTAACCTATTGACAAGATGTCCATTGTCAATTCTCTGTTTTAGTTGTTTTATGTTTCAGAATCTACTTCTGGAAATTTCCTCGGAATTGGACCAAATTTTACGGGAATTATTTTTACGCCAAGACGAAGACGGAGTCCAGAGGGCAGCCTGAGGGGCCACCCACAGGGCAGGGGCGACCCCCATCCGTGGCCAGGACCCGCCCCTATGCTTTGGGCCCCCCCTCGGCCCACTCCGATCCGATGCCTATAAAATCACATTAACCCTAAAAACATTGAGGCGGTGATTATTTTCCACGAACTCGACCCGAAGCCGTGCCACTCCGAAACCTAATTCGGGGAGATTCTGAAGCTATTCCCGGCACCCTGCCGGAGGGGAGATTGATCCCGGAGGGCTCTACATTGCCATGCCTTCTGCCGGGATGATGCGTGAGTAGTTCCACCTTGGACTACGGGTCCATGGCAGTAGCTAGATGGTTGTCTCTCTCCCTTGTGCTTCATGTTTATCATCTTGTGAGCTGTCTATCATGATCAAGATCGATTTTTGTAATGCTATATGATGTGTTTGTTGGGATCCGATGGATTATGAAGTTATGATTAGATTGTGCATGGTTTTTATATGTTAATTTATGTTCTTACATGCTCTCCGATGTGGGTAGTTAATTTCGCCAAGTGATTGCTTGTATCTCCAAGAGAGAGTATTTATGCTAGATAGTTGGTTTATGCCCCTTCTTCTGTCTGGTCACGAGTGACAGAAACGTCTAAGGACGAGGTTGTGCTATTGCGACTAAGGGTAAAACAGCGGTGTTTATGTCTACTTGATTATAAATATTGCTTACTTCACACGCTTTACTTAATGTAAATGTGTGTTGCTTGCAACTTAATACCGATGGATGACAGGCTGGATAGCAATCCCTAGGTGGACTTTTTTTTGACAAAGATGTAGTTGGATGACGGTCTTTGTTCCTTATTGTGATGCCTACATGAATATTATCATGAACTCTTTGATTTGGCTAGATTAAATTTGTGTCATAAACTTGTCAATTGTCTAGCTGTAATTTGTTTATCCATTATATGTGTATTTTATTTATTGGAGAGACAACACTAGTGAACCCATGGCTCCCAGTCCATATTTTTCCATTGTTTACAAATCCTTTTACTTGCTTTTCATATTAACTTGCTCGCTGGTCTGTTTCCATATTTTCATTCACTACACTATACTTTTAACCGCTTTGTTTTCAGCAGACCGGGAAGATTGACAACCTTCCTGTCGTCGGGAGCAAAGTAGTTGTTTAAGTGTGTGCAGGTCCACGTTCGTCAACGTTACGCGTGACAGCGTTGACGTGCACCTCATTGTTGATTTCAAAGTACTACTGGTTCGATAAACCTCGGTTCTTAATTGAAGAAAAATTGCTACTTTTTACATCCACGCATTCGTTTGGGACAACACCCAACTACGCCAAGAAGTTTTCTAGCACCAACATCAATACCATCAAGCAGTTTTCTAGCGTCGTTGCCGGGGACTTTAGAGCTGCAGCAAGGGGAGTCTCACACTCTCAATCAATTTACTTTGTTTTTGTCTTGATTAGTTTATTTCTTGTTTTGCTTGTTTAAAAATTATAAAAAGCAAAAAAATTAGTGTAGTATTTATTTCTGTTTTGTTAGTTGCCTTTTTTCCAGTATGTCTTCTCAAGAAAACACCAAGTTGTGTGACTTTAATAGCACTAATAACAATGATTTCATTTGCACACCTATTGCTCCACCCGCTACTAAAGCGGAATCTTATGAAATTAAACCCGTTTTGCTAAATCTTGTTATGAAAGAGCAATTTTCTGGTGCTAGTACTGATGCTGCCGCCTCTCATTTAAATAACTTTGTTGAGTTATGTGATATGCAAAAGTATAAAGAGGTTGAAAGTGACATCATAAAATTGAAACTTTTCCCTTTCTCTTTAAGAGGGAGAGCTTAAAAATAGTTATTGTCTTTGCATTCAAATTCAGATAAATTTGATATTTACTTAGAGGAAACCTGATCAGCCCCCTTGGTCCCGGTAGCGTAGTTCATCAATTCCTGACTTCGTTTCTGATTGTACACTATTTACTTACCGAGAATATTAACGGTGCTATTTTTTTAATGGTTCTAAGTCATACTTTGTTAAATTTGATTTTTTTTAAGGAAATGTAGCAACGCTACTTTCATTCATTAAGAGAAGCTGGGCAGAGCCAGTAAAACAATAAGAAAAAAACAAAACTGAAAGGTACGTACATGGTAGAAGAAAAAACTAGATCCTAATCAGGTGGGTGGCAAAAACAAGAGCGACGCCACTGATCCAACTTGGTCCCGGTAGCGTAGTTCATCAATGATCTTAGAGGAAACCTGATCAGCCGAACGTTACGCTTTTTCAAAAGCATCAACCAGGTAAGCATGATGAGAGAGTTCCGAGCCTTAATTTCTATAACAAGATTTTTCTCACGGAGCAGGTGTTTACCAGTCAGGTATCCACCGTCCACATTCACCACGATGCATGCCACGTGCCTTTATCATGTTTGAACAATTTTAATTTAATACGACATATATTTGAAATTTACTTGAAAACCTTATAAATCTTGTACTCTCTCCAATCCATAAAAACTATGGCCCACCTAGTACAAAGTTTGTAGTAATTTAGTACAAAATGAGCGACACTTCTTATGGATCGGAGGGAGTAGATTTTTTTATTTTTTTGAAGATTCATAAATTTAATTTTAAAATAATTGTCACTCTTCAGTTATAATTATATTCTACGAGATTTCAGCATGATTCCAATTAATTTTCAAATATATATTATAAATTAAAATTTGTCAAACATGGTAAAAGGACGCAGCACGAATCACGATGTGTGCGGATGGTGGATGACGATCTTGTCAGCAGTGCACCGTGAACAACGTTTTTTCAGAAAACGTTTCGATACATCCGGAGAACCGCACACGACGTATCCCCCGGGTCGAGCGAGCGACACGTGTCCACCGCGGGGCCACACACAAGCCTCATCCCTTCCCAGCCGCATCTCTCCCCACCCTTTACTCTCTGCTTTTCTCGATCGCATCCATGGAGTGAGACCTCACCGTGACCTCCTGCCACTGGCTTGCAGGCCACGAGCCGCCGCTTATCCCAGCCACGCACCGTCACCACAACGAGCCATGTTCCGCCTCATGACCTTCACCGCCGAGATGCTATCAGAGGTAGTCGCGGATGCTACCACCAGTGGGCAGCGCTGCTACAAGTGTTGAGCAGCACTGCTACCGATGGTGCTCGGTGTAGCAGCTACCAACGGTGCTCCGCGGTGCTACATTTTCATATTGTTTTGCTTCATTCACTAGTAGGAAACCCCCCCTATAGTCCCGATTTGGTTGGGCCATTAGGCCCGGTTCCCCAACCGGGACTAGCAAATCGGGACTAATGCTAGTCCCGGTTGGGACACGAACCGGGACTAATGGGGCAGCACGTGGCCCGGCCGGAGGCAGCTGGGGCGGAGGGGCGTTAGTCATTACGAACCGGGACTATTGCGGAGGGGCTTTAGTCCCGGTTCGTATTACGAACCGGGACTATTGTCCCATCAGATTTTTCACTTTTTTCAGAAATTTCAGAAAATTGTTTAAATTTGTAAAATCAATAATGCTTATTCTGTAATTCATAAAAATATGAATAAAATAC
Organism: Puccinellia tenuiflora; assembly: GCA_012064385.1. Classification (NCBI taxonomy): domain Eukaryota; kingdom Viridiplantae; phylum Streptophyta; class Magnoliopsida; order Poales; family Poaceae; genus Puccinellia; species Puccinellia tenuiflora. Next base: position 265,160 of record QRDG01000088.1, read on the forward strand.
CAAAATGTTCAGAAAAATAAGACCAATTTGGTTATGTCAAATGCATCCATGTTTAAAAAACTTAAATTAAATATTTTTTAGAACTACAAAAATACCACTACTAGTTAAATATGGGGAACCACTATTACACATCATCGTCACGAATATATTACACACATCTCATTCGTCGTGGTTGGTCAAACATATTACAAACGGTACATATAATACATATGAGTTTCATTCTTATATATATACATCTCTTTTACACTCACTATTTAATTTCAACCTTACAGTAGTATTCTCCTTTCGGATGTAGGACCTCTGCATCTAAGAATCCGGCAATTTCCTCTTGAATTGCTCGTACGCGATCCTGTGGTGGAAGACCTTCCCGCAATCGTTCGATCTAATTAAAAAAGGATCAATATATATGAATGAAAGTAAACACATTTGATGGCAATAAACTAAAATTATGAATATTGCATACGCACTTCAAGTTGTTCTAAGATTCTGCCTTTCTCACAGCACGTCTGACAAATGAACTCACAGACGTAGTATCCACATAAATGATTCCCACTTTCCTGCCTCAAGCACTTTACGGGAACAGAGTTCAATCAAAATAATAATCAAGAATGGTAATGGTATTGAACTAGAATCAAAGAGATGCGCGGATCTAGATAGTAATACTTATATTTATTGGTTTAAATGTAAGCTCCTTCGCCCAATCACCCCTAGCCCTGGCGGTGAATCGTTTTCAAGCACTTCCCGGCAAAGAAAATGAATAAAGGAGTTATATATTAATTAGTTGCTATCAGTAAATGAGCGGAAAGTTGCCGATATAGTGCCATAATATGATTGAAATTACCTCTGGAGGCATTCCTGCATGTCCGCCCAATCCTTAAGGGGTTTATGTAACGAGTCCATGACAAGTACTACTCCTTTGTCAGGCATAATGATTAGCAGAATAAAGTGGTAGCTGCGCACGCATAAGTCATCAATTATACACTTAATATCGAGATATTAAGCGAAATAGAATGTGTACAAGAGAGTAACACTTATTTGAAGTTGTAAGGAAATAGTATTTCTCTTTTGATTTTGTTAAACCATAACGCATTTACCAAGTTATTCTCTGTATCGTTGTAAAAATCATGGAGACTTTTTTCAAGGAAATAGTATTTCTCTTTTGATTTTGTTAAACCATAACGCATTTATCAAGTTATTCTCTGTATCGTTTCACGAACCCAATGTCATAGATTTGTCCTCTTTTGCATTTGAGAATATTCATTCTGCATAATTAATATAGTGATGAGTAAGATTATAAATGCAATGAACGAGGTGAGCTAGCTAGAGACTTAATTACAGAAATAATACTTACAGACAATAGGCACTAATGATAGCTTTGTCAAGGGCGTCTTGTTGGTATAACTGAAATAATTCACAAAATTCAATCATTACCACGCCAGCTCCATGCCCGTAATGCTCGTTCTTATATCCCACGTAGATCCAATTTCCCCCTTTCTTTGAGTCTGCCATGTACCAACTATGCAATCTTCGCATTTTTGTTGGTAGATCTTTGACTAACTCAGGTTTGACGAGAGGATGCCCGTGCCGGTATTTGTATTTTGAAACTATTTCTTCGTGGAATTGTAATTGGTCTAAGTACTGAGCAATAGACATGCCCTGAGCAGAGGCTGCTTCTCCGTATAGTGCAACAAACTCAGGATCGATGCCGACCGCACGTTTGCTCGACCCCACCTCGGTATCGGAAAACACTTTGAGCGGGGGGCACGATTGTTTTTGCTGTTCTCCGAGCTGGGCAACTGATTTCCGGCTTGCACTACCATTCTTCGACCGCTATTTATTTGTCCAAACCGACTTGATAATAGAGCGCTCATAGTCTAGTGTTAGCTTTGGCGGGGGTTGTTCAAGGGTCTTCAACATTTTTAAGACGACGGCTTTTTCTTCTGGGGTGTCGAGGAACTCTGGCGCTTTCAGCTTCTTTTTCTTCAAGTTATCAAACCACTGTTCCGTTTCAGCTTTTGCGATCGCCTTATTTTCCTCCACCGTATAGTCGTAAGGTCTCTTGTGAAGATTCTTATGAGGTACTTTTGGGAGGGGTGACCTTGTACGTTTCGGTGATCGGTTACCACTCCTCGTAGTACCAGCAGTGGTACGCTGAGCTTGAGTGGGCGGAGAAGACTGACGCGGTGGCGGAGACGGCTGCTCTGGAGACTGGTGAGGCGGCGACGGCGGCGAAGAGGACTGTTGCGCTGGAGAGTGGTGAGGCGGCGGAGACGGCGCCTGAGGCGGCGGCGGTGGAGAGGACTGTTGCGTTGGAGACTGGTGAGGAGTCGATGGCCTTGGCGGCCAGTTTGGAAGCACGATGAATTCCTTTGGCCATAGAATGGTCCCTTTCCTGGCTTCTCCAAGTTCAACCACCTCCCCGTCTTTACCTGCAGGATGTTCCAGCTTCAGCTCCTCAAATCCTTTACTAACTTCATCCACCCCGACAACAACGTAGCCATGAGGAACCGGGGAGCAATGGAAAGTTGGTGTAGGTCCAATTGGTATGGCATAGCCGACCGTCACCTTCATGGTTAAGTTGAGCACTTTCACATGGACCTCACAAGGTGTGCTCTCCGTGATATCATCCACTGGGTAGCGACGAAGAGGATCCATCGTCAGTGCATCATCATCACCAGCCGGCACCATGCTCGAAGCCACGCTGCTTTTCCGATATGATGGGTCGGTAGCATCGACTGCAGCTTCTACAACATGCTGCTGAGATAGGCCGGCAGTGCCTTGCTGGCTAAGTCGGTCAATTTGATCCTGCTGCCGCTTCATTGTTTCTTCTATATGATGCAGCCGGTCTGCAGCAGCGCTTGCTTCCCTTGCCTCCCTTTCCTTTCTCTTCAGATGGCTTCTATCGGGAAATATTTTCCTTTCTGCGGGAAACCCATGTGCCCACGGCTTGGAGCCTGAGGTGCCTTGTGTTCGTCCTTCGTGTTTGGGATTCCCAAGGGCGCGTGCAAGCTCGTCATTCTCTCTATCGGGACGGAACCGTCCCTCTTCAACATCCTTTACTGCTTTCCGAATTTCTTCGATGGGTAGTAGGGGATTATCCTTGTGTCTTCTGTTATATATGCACTTTTCTTCTGTGTCCAATGTGCCCCCATGCCCGTAAAACCTATTTCTTGACCGTTCGATCCATCCTTCTTTTATAGGCTCTAGAACGATCCCTTTATCCAGCAGGTCGGCCTCAAGTTTTTCCCACTTAGGCATGGAAAAGGCGTAGCCACCAGGCCCCATTGTATGGTGGTACTTTTTTTAGCAGCATTTGCCTTATTTATTGCAGACTTTAACTGAGCTTCCTCCGATTTCTTGTACGTCACAAAATCTTCCCAGTAGTCTCTTATCTTCTCATACCCGTGATCGAAATCCAGAGTTTTATCTTTTAAGATAAAGTCGGTGTACAATCTTTTCTTAAATTTGTTGAATAGCTCGGCCATCTTCTTAAGAGCCCACGCCTTGACTTTATCTTCTAGAGCTTTTTTTGGGCAGCCATCTCCTCCTCATCTGGCTCCCCCTCCCCTGGATCCACCTCTGGCAACGGCAAGGTGGAATTAACCATGACCTTTTGAAAAAGGCGTTTTTTGCCTTCGGGGCCGAGCCAGCTAACTTCAGGATCCCTTGGCTTATTCCATTCTCGGATGGTGATCGGGACGTAGTCCCTAACAACAACACTGCATTGCTTCACAATTTTTTTTCTAACATCAATTGGAGCAATGGGTTCGCCGTCTGCAGCGACTTCTTCGATCCTGTACCGGAGATGGTCCTCCAACTTTTTGGTTGGGCCTCGTTTCGTCCTCACAGAGGATTTGCTCGATTTGGATGGCTAAAAGAAGAAATACCGGTAGTATGTGTATATAGACAACAGAGGCTAAATTAATTAATATAAATATATATGCACATCGTCGGAGTTTGTAATAATCAATGTTGCACCGGAGCCGCCGTCTTCTGCCTTGTCGGCTTCTCCCTCATCGTAGGCGCCGAGTTCGGCCTCTTCCCAGACTTTGGAGACGCCGTCTCCTCGGTTGAGAGACTCATCCCCCTCACCAGAGTCGTTCAGAAAGTGACTTGCGTCATCCTCGCTGCGGATCATATCCTTGAGGATATTTTCCTCATTTTCGTCTCTGCCGTGTGGTTCCATAGTTTCTACAAAATACAAAAGTTATTTTCGGAGCCGTCTCTGCCGTGTAGTTCAGAAAACTTGTAGGAATAGAATGGTACTAGAAGGAAAGGCGCGCGTTGCTGCGCCCGTTGTTTCTAAGAGTCGTCATGGTGATATATATGACAAATAATTCAGCATTTCATCTTGTCTGAAAGGGAAAAAAATTGAATTGTAGTAATAATATGACACCTATGAAATAGGAATCATTAACTAACTACACATTTCGATATCATTGTACTTCACATGAACATCACTTGAGCAAAATTGTACACAGCTCCAATTACACGGTGCACCGATTAAAAACATCAGAATATACAATTTTATCAATTCCATCAATTCATACAAATAATTCTATCAATTCCATCAATTCATACAAAACTGTATCAAATCCACTTATATCGTAAATAAATATGAAGCCTAAAATTATTAGATTTTGGATAAATATTTATTTATACAAATATGAAGCCTAAAATCATAAATAAATATGTAGCCTAAAATTAACTAACTAAAACTAAAACTAACTAACTAAATTACTAACTAACTAAAATTACTAATGCACTAATTTAAATTACTAACCCTACAAGAAGCAGCAAATTCAACAATTTAAATTACTAACTAATTTAAATTACTAACTAATTTAAACTACTAACTAATTTAAATTACTAACTAAATTACTAACTAAAACTAACTAACTAAATTACTAACCCTAAAAGCAGCAGCAAATTCAACAATTTAAATTACTAACTAATTTAAACTACTAACTAATTTAATTTACTAACTAAAACTAACTAACTAAAACTAACTAACTAAATTACTAACCCTAAAAGCAGGAGCAAATTCAACAATTTAAATTACTAACTAATTTAAACTACTAACTAATTTAAATTACTAACTAAAACTAACTAACTAAATTACTAACCCTAAAAGCAGCAGCAAATTCAACAATTTAACTAACTAACTAAATTGCTCACCTTGCGAATTGGCAGCTCGGGTTGGAGAAGGGGCAGGGGAGGAACTCGGGCGCGCTGGAGCAGGGGATCGAGGAGAACTTGCCGGAGTTGAGCAGGGGGAGCAGCAGGGGCACGAAGGCGGCTCACCGGAGTCGAGCAGGGGCACAGCAGGGGCACGGAGGCGGCTCACCGGAGTCGAGCAGGGGCGCAGCAGGGGCACGGAGGGGCTCCTCCTCGGCTGGAGCAGGGGCACGGACGGCGGAGGAGCTCGGACGGCGGAGAGGTGGCGCGGAGGAGCGGGCGGCGGAGGGCGGCGCGGAGCAGCCTGACGGCGTCGAGGGCGGGCGGCGGAGCGGAGCAGCCTGACGGCGTCGAGGGCGTGGCGGAGCAGCCTGACGGCGTCGAGGGCGCGGCGGAGCGGAGCAGCAGATGCAAAATGAGGAGTTGGGGGAGAAGAAGAGGCAGGCAGTCTAGATAAAGTAGAGGCCTTTAGGTCCGGTTGGTACCCCTAATCGGGACTAAAGACCTACCCTTTAGTCCCGGTTGGGGGCACCAACCGGACCTAAAGGTCATTTTCGGCGGCACCGAAAAGGCGCGCGCCAAAATACCCTTTAGTCCCGGTTCGTGGCATGAACCGGGACTAATGCCCTGAAATTTTTAATGCCCTGAAAATTTTCAGTTCTGAATGTTGTTCCCGCCTTTTTTTTCTTATTAAGGTGTTTGAATATGAATTTCAAATGGTTTTGAATTTGAAAATACTTTCAACATGAAAAGTGTTTAAATTTGAATAAATAATCCAAAACCATTTTCGGTTTTCTAAAATAATTATTCTAACTATAGAAACTATTAACCATTTTGTCATTTTCGTTTGAGATTAGAGGTGAATTCATTTAATTAAAATTTTTGGAATTTGAACTTAATTAAGTCATTAAACTTATAAATTCAATATCTTTTCATATGTTTATCAGAAAAAATGCAATTAAAATATCAAATTGTTGATAAAAAAATGTAATCTATCTATTTATGACAAATTCATTTTTTTGAGATTATAGGTGAATTCATTTAATTACAAAATTTGGAATTCGAACTCCATTAATTCATTAATTAAATTTATAAATTCAATATCTTTTCATCTGTTTATCAGAAAAATGCAATTAAAGTATCAAATTGTTGATAAAAATGTAATCTATCTATTTATGACAAATTCATTTTTTTGAGATTATAGGTGAATTCATTTAATTACAAAATTTGGAATTCGAACTCCATTAATTCATTAATTAAACTTATAAATTCAATATCTTTTCATCTGTTTATCTGAAAAATGCAATTAAAATATCAAATTGGTGATAAAAATGTAATCTATCTATTTATATAATTAATATATATTCATTTAATTTATATCTATTGAATTAATTCATATCTATTTTTGCCATATTATTGAATCTCACTAAACTTTCAACATGAAAAGTGTTTAAATTTGAGCTCCAACGGTGCATTTGATACGGTACAGAATGACAACAGTGCAAGCCATGGAAGAGTGATGAGGTTGCAGATATGAGTTTAGATGTGATAGGCAATGGCGGCCAAGCCTACATATATATAGTGAGAAATTGCGGGAAGACGAAGGCGGGAAGCGGTGGAAGAAGCACACGGATCGTGTGTTTCCTTCGAGCGCTTGTGAGCCGTTGGATTAGAGTTGTGTTTCTTTCGAGTGCTTGTGAGCTGTTGGATCGTGTGCACATGGATCGTATGTTTCCTTCGAGCGCTGCTGAGCCGTTGGATCAGAGTGTGTTTCTTTCGAGTGCTTGTGAGCTGTTGGATCGTGTGCACACGGATCGTGTGTTTCCTGCGAGCACTTGTGAGCCATTGGATCAGAGTGTGTTTCTTTCGAGTGCTTGTGATTTGTTGGATCGTGTGCACACGGATCGTGTGTTTCCTGCGAGCGCTTGTGAGCCGTTGGATCAAAGTGTGTTTCTTTCGAGCCCTTGTGAGATGTTGGATCTCAAGCAGAAGATAAGGCACACATATCAACGCTCCTTTAGTCCCGGTTCCAGCTACCAACCGGGACTAAAGATGAAGATTTGCCCTGATCTTTTAGCTATAAATACCCACCATGAGGAGGATATGAAGAACAAGAATACGGCTAGTCCGGAAGGCAAAGACCGAATACAAATCATTCGGATTCCCTGCATACGTCCTACGGTGCATTTGATATGCGGGCACTCTCTAGCCACCGTAGGGCTGTATGCAGGTGAAACCGTGTGTTTTGTTCTATCTAGAAATCCTTCAGTTCATCGACCGAATACAAGCCATCAACTGTGATGATATGTAACACTTTTGGGAACCAGCGGCAAGGGCTTCTTTGATGATCTGGTATATCCCCAACACTTGTTGGGACGGTTGCAGATCATCAGAGAAGTCTTGCCGCTGCTTGGATCGAATGCCCGTTTAAAATGGGTAGGCTTCTCTCTCGACGGACCAAGGCGACGACGAACTTCTCACCAGTTTTTGTTGCAGCAGAAAGAGTGAAGCGGAGCCGGCACGATGCGCAAGTGGGCGCTCTCCTACGCGCTGCTGCATGGCTGAGGACGACAGCGACCAGCTGCAGGCACTCACGAGCCACCGTTGGGCTGTATGCAGGTGAAACCGTGTGTTTTGTTCTATACAGAAATAATGCATTTGGGAACACTTGATCATACATATATTGTGTAATTCATTTGACAACACTCATACATAAAAAGTTTTGAGAACACTCATACATAAATTGTTTAATATATTATTACACTCATACTTAGATCATGATCGCTATGATCGCTTCTTCGGCCGTAACCATGGAGTTTCTTCATTATGTAACGGGATGCTTGGGTCAGTTTTCACTATGAAGGGCGGAATTTCATCAAACTTATTATAGTCTGCTGACATGTCTGTCTTGTCCTCGACTCCCACGATGTTTCTTTTTCCTGAAAGAACTATGTGATGCTTTGGCTCATCGTGTGATGTATTTGTTTCCTTATATTTTCTTTTTTTTTGGTCTGGAGCTCATGTCCTTCACATAGAAAACCTGAGCCACATCATTGGCTAGGACGAATGGTTCGTCTCTGTACGCAAGATTCTTGAGATCCACTGTTGTCATTCTGTACAGCTGGTCTACCTTTACCCCTTCTCCATTCATGTTGACCCAACTGCACTGAAACAAAGGGATCTTAAAAGTAGGTCCATAGTCAAGTTCCCATATCTTCTCTATGTAACCATAGTATGTGTCCTTTTGTCCATTGCATCAAAGCAAATACCACTGTTTTGGTTGGTACTCTTTTTATCTTGAGCGATCATGTAAAATGTATTCTCATTTATCTCGTACCCTTGGAAAGTCAATACAGTCGAAGATGGTGACGCGACCAATAAGTAGTCGATCTCCAACATCGGTGTCATTCATGAGATGTAATCGCAACCAACTGCCGAAAGTCTCCATGTGTTTTTGTTTAATCCAGGAGTCAGGCTTCCCTGGGTTTTTGGAGCGTACAATATTCTTGTGTACCTCGATATACGGAGCCACGAAGGTGAAATTTTGTAGAACTATGTAGTGTGCTTGAGTGAAAGAATGCCCGTCCCTACATATCATTGCTTTCTTTTCTAGCATGCCTTTTCCACTAAGTCTCCCCTCATGCCGCGATTCAGGAAGACCAATCGACTTAATGTCGGGAATAATGTCAACACAAAACTCAATGACCTTCTCTGTTCCATAGCCTTTGGAGATGCTTCCTTCTGGCCTAGCACGGTTATGAACATATTTTTTAAGACTCCCATGAACCTCTCGAAGGGGAACATATTGTGTAGAAATACAGCACCGAGAATTGCAATCTCGTCGACTAGGTGAACCAGGAGATGCATCACAATATTGAAAAATGATGGGGGAACACCAACTCGAAACTAACAAGACATTGGACCACATCCTTTTGTAACCTTGTCAGACTTTCTTGATCGATTACCTTCTGAGATATTGCATTGAGAAATGCACATAGCTTCACAATGGGTACTCGAACATTTTCCGATAGAAGCCCCCTCAATGCAATCGGAAGCAACTGTGTCGTAATCATGTGGCAATCATGAGACTTCAGGTTTTGGAATTTTTTATCTGCCATATTTATTATTCCCTTTATATTTGACGAGAAGCCAGCCGGGACCTTGATACTGCTCAGGCATTCAAAAAATATTTCATTCTCTGCTTTCATAAGAGTGTAGCTGCTTAAGTACTGATGCCCTTTATCCGTATGCTTATTGTTTGGGTCTTTCATACGCTGCTGGTCCTCCCTTGCTTCCGGTGTATCTTTTTTCTTCCCATACACGCCGAGGAAGCCTAGCAGGTTCACACAAAGATTCTTTGTCACGTGCATCACGTCGATTGAAGACCGGACCTTTAGGACTTTCCAATAGGGTAGCTCCCAAAATATAGATTTCTTCTTCCACATGGGCGCGTGTCCGGTAGCGACGTCTTTCGGAATAGATTGACCGCCAGGACCCTTTCCAAAGATTACTTCTATGTCCTTGACCATACCAAATATAGCATCACCATCAGGGAGGTTAGGCTTCTTCCGGTGATCTGCCTCACCTTTGAAATGCTTGCCTTTCTTTCTTACGAGATGATTGGCTGGAAGAAATTGACGACACCCCAGGTACACGACCTTTTTACATTTTTCCAAATATGTACCTTTAGTCTTATCTAAACAGTGTGTGCATGCATTGTATCCCTTGTTTGACTGTCCTGAAATGTTACTAAGAGCAGGCCGATCATTGATGGTTACGAACATCAACGCTCGTAGGTCAAATTTCATCTGTTCGTGCTCATCCCACACACGTACACCTGGTATGGCCCACAACTGCAAAAGTTCATCAACTAATAGCCTTAGGTACACATCAATGTCGGTGCCGGGTTGCTTTGGGCCCTGGATGAGAACGGGCATCATAATGAACTTCCGCTTCATGCACAACCAAGGAGCAAGGTTGTAGATACATAGAGTCACGGGTCAGGTGCTGTGACTACAGCTCTGATCCCCAAAAGGATTCATACCGTCTGTAGTTAGACCAAACCATAAGTTTCTTGCGTCACCTGCAAAGTCCGAGAACTCTCTCTCGATTTTTCTCCACTGCGACCCATCGGCGGGGTGTCTCAACTTCCCGTCTTTCTTACGCTCTTCTTTGTGCCATAGCAACAACCTGGCATGCTCTTTGTTTCTGAACAGACGTTTCAACCATGGTATTATAGGAGCATACCACATAACCTTAGCAGGAATCCACTTCCTGGGGGGCTCGTCATCGCCCTCAGCATCACTAGGGTCATCTTGTCTGATCTTGTACCGTAGTGCAGTGCATACCGGACATGCATCCAAATTCTCGTACTCCTCACCGCGGTAAAGGATGCAGTCATTGATGCATGCAAGTATCTTCTGCACATCTAATCCTAGAGGGCAGATAGCCTTCTTTGCTTTGTACGTAGTCTCGGGCAATTCGTTGTCCTTTGGAAGCTTCGGCTTCATTATTTTCAATAACTTATCAAATCCCTTGTCAGATAAACCAGTCTCTGCCTTCCATTTCAGCAATTCCAGTGTGGTACCGAGCTTTGTGCTGCCATCTTCGCAATTTGGGTACAACAACTTTTTTCGATCCTCTAGCATGGCCTCTAACTTCAGCTTCTTCTTTTCTGTATCGCATTCTCGTTTTGCATCAGAAATGACCCGACCAAGACCATCAGCGGGCTCATCTGACGCCCATTGTTCTTCACCTCCTTCTTTATTCATTGTCTTCCATCGCAGTATCGCCGTATTCTTCAGGGAACATAGGATAGTTCTCATCATCCTTTTCTTTTTCATTGTCTTCCATCATAACCCCTCTTTCTCCGTGCTTCGTCCAACAATTATAGCTGGGCATGAAACCTCTCCGAAGCAGGTGGCCTTGAAGGGTTCTCGAGGAAGAGTGCTCCTTAACGTTCCGACAGTCCACACATGGACAAGGCATAAAACCATCCTCTTTGTTTGCCTCAGCCACATGGATAAATTTATGCAGGCCTGCAATAAAATCGGAACTGCATCGGTCGCCATACATCCATCGTTGCCGTTCATCCATCTGCATATCATATAATTAAGTTTATCAAATACAATTAGAATAACATATTGAATACTGAAATGACCACCGTATATCGACACATGCAAAATTTGTATCAATTACAGATGAAAAGGACAAAGGTTGCTAATTAACCTCGATCGATCGTAGGAAAGAGAGAGGACAAAGCCTAAGGGTGGCTCGGGCACCTCATATCATTTTGTGTGAACTTAAATGTGGCTCGGGCATTTCATCGAACACCTCTAGTGCATAGCAAAGGAAAACAAACTAGCACCGACCTCTCACACCTCCTAGCTGAAAAAAAAAATATAGGAGTAGAAGTTGGCTGGCTTTATATAGGCAGGGGACTATTAGTCCCGGTTCGTGCTGTCAACCGGGACTAATGCCCCCGGCCCAACCGGGACTATTGCCTCACGGGGCCCTGGCCGGTCGAACCGGGACCAATGCCAGGCATTGGTCCCGGTTTGTCACTGAACCGGGACTAATGGCTCCCCCTCCCCCTTCCCAAAGACCATTTTTCCACTAGTGATTATTGTTCTTGAAATGCTGAGACACTTGTTTAACTAACGCGGAGAAAAATGCTGCAATGATGTAGCACAAGTTCGTTGGAACGATGCTACAGTAGCAAATTTTTTTGCTACGAATGAAACTTTATTTTTGCTTTAGAAGCATTTGCGTGGGAGGAAAATGGTTTTGCTACAATATCACAAAAATCCTATTGTGAACGAAAAGTTATTATGCTTCATAGAAGCATTTGCCAATTTTTTGGAAAGAAATTGGAAATGCTACAATAACACAAATCCGAACGGAACGTTGTTTACTTCATAGAATCATCATTTGCGGAAATGGAGAGGGAAAATGAACACATGGCACCTTGAGGATCCGAGGAATTATTCCCGAGACACATGACAGCTTGAGAACCCATGGAATTATTCCAACGACAGGCCATCGATGGCAGCAGGGCCCTACTCGGCAACTCCCATGGACGTAGTCGCAACGGATGTGATGTGGGCTACCCCAATCATGGTGTGCCCTCTGAGCCTGACTGCATAATATTAACGGGAGCTGTGTGCGTTTGGCTGCTGAAATGCTGACCGATGGGTTTTCGGCGTGCACATATTTTCTAATACGTCGCAATTACGGGAAAAGAAAAAAAGAAGCAAGTGGAAAGATGGTAGGGTGTTCACTTGGCGAGTGGGCAATGGAGATGTTGACCGCTGACAAACTGCTCTCTCATGCTACATGTATCATGAATTCATGATAGATGCCATGAGGAGACTACCATACACGAATTTTCAAAGCTTCAGTTACACTGACTATGTCCGTGTTCAATGCCCATGTGAGAAGAAGACTCAGTAGTCGAATGGAACATTATCTTATCTCATCATCATCATCATCATCATCATCATTATCGTCATCACCGTGCTTGAGTGTACATACACTAGACACCAATGTTGTAAAAACCGTCGACACGCAGTCCATAGAAGACCGATTCATTTCGGGCGTGATTGGATACATTGGCCGGATTTGGCCTATATGCATTCGTGGCCCGTCAGCGACTGATTCGGCTTATACGTGGCTTTGGCCAAGTTCCCCGGGTTTTTTTCCGCCATGGGGAGCCATGGCCCCAGCGTGCCCCCCTCAGTTCCGTCCCTGGTGGGAGATGAGGAGTGTGGGCGGCCGTATGTGGGAGAAGAGAGATGAGGAGGGTGGGGGTAGGGGCGATGTCATGCGAGACCGGCGTGGAGGAGTGTATAGTAGGGTTTGGATGCTTGGCAGATGGGCCGGCTAGTTTCCTTTTCTTTGTTCTTTTTTCTTTTTACAGTAATTACTTCTGACAATTATTATATAGTATTATTTATCATCATAATACCTAGATTAGTCCTTCTCTAATATAACTAGTACTTGCGTACCTACAAAAGTTGTTTTCCAGTTTTTAAAACTAACTATCAAATACTTGCATTTTTAATTGATTTTAACTTCGTAAAATCGGCATAAATTCATTTGAAGTAGTTAGGAAACGAGAAATTCATAATATTGGCGGATACCATAAAATATGGTCTGCTTCATGTGAGATTGTATTTTGTAAGTTTTCTTCATTTTCTTTTATTTTCCAAAACAAGATCAAAATGGTCGTCATAGGGGTTGAATCTTTCAAAAATCTCCCGGTCGTTCTCTGACATAATCACTACATGTGTACGTAAAATGATATTTTTCTAATTATTGTGAGCAAACTATCACACACTTGTAGTTTAAAATTAAGTTAGCTTCATCTTATTTACTACATTTTTTTTGCCTTACATCCATTACTCGGTTCTGCAGAGCAATTGCGCACACGGTGCATTTTAGAAGGTTGGCATTCAGAGCTTGGCTGTTATATATAGAATTGTATCCAATGTTTACGCTACATTTTTTCGATAATGAGATTTTATTACTTAAAGTTAAGTATGTGGTCAGAGTCCCATGATCGGTGATTTATATTTTGGGAGTGTCTATTTGGCATCTGACTGATTTTCTTTTGGGTAGTAGTCAGATTTTTTTTCCCAATTAAACATCTACATTTGTACTGTCACCGTTATGGTTGTTCTTCATAATTAGACATGATCAAGACTTCTAAACAAACTTTGAAGATGGCCTCTTGTTTGTTGCACTTAGTTCAACCAAATGATTAATGCCCTTTTATTTGCAGGAATCATGCAGTCATGCATGTTCGCTTAGTCAAACAATGTTTTGACAGACGATCATGGCCAGTTTAAAAAAAAAGCCAATCATATCGAGGAAGTTGCACATCGCCACCTTCACATGCTAGCATGGCTTGTTTGCCTAGTGTACGTTCTGAAGTCTGAACTCCATTCCTAGCAAGAAGCGGTAATAATTAAGGGTCACATACGGTCTGGTCCAAGGGAAGCGTGAAATTTCAGAATCAGAAAACCAAATCAGATTTCTGATGAATCAGTGGGCTTGGTATCTATTTTTTGGTCGTGTCACTGGGACAGCTCCGGCTAAGGATCTTTTCTCCTTACATATTTTGAAGCGCTGAAGTACGACGCTTGCTATAAAAGGATCCTTCTATCCATCCACCAGGGACACACATCTTCTATATCTGTCAAGATAAGTATACCACTAGTAGAAAAAGGGTCTTTCGGAAGGAGCTCCAAAGGTATTAGTCCCGGTTCAGACACAAACCGGGACTAAAGAGGCGAGCAGATTTAGTCCCGGTTCGGGGCACAAACCGGGACTAAAAGGTCTATCTTTAGTCCCGGTTTGAGACACCAACCGGGACTAAAAGGGCGAGCACCTTTAGTCCCGGTTCGGGGCACAAACCGGGACTAAAAGGTCTATCTTTAGTCCCGGTTTCGAATTCAACCAGCTGTTTTGAATTTTTTTGGATTTTTGAAATTCAAAAAGATTCAAAATTCAGATTTTTAATTTTTTTAAAAAAATTAGAAATATAAAAATTATGTCATATTTGGATTCCTCATATTTTTCTGATAATAATGGACATATTATTTGTTCAATTTCAATTTACAGATTAAAATATATGAATTATGCCATATTAAATGAATTAATGTCAAAAAAATAATAAAACACATTTTATTTTTATATTTATTTAATATTATGATTACTTAGTTATTTTTGTATATTTAAATAATTATTTAGAATTCAAATTATAAAAATGCGTGACTCACATGATCTATGGGTTAATATGATTAATAGCATACTATAAACATAAGGTTACAAGTAGATTATAGGAAGGGGGATGGGAAGGAACTAGGATGTTAAGCGTGCTAGGGGTAGAGAAAAATCGATTTTTGAATTAAAGAAATAGAAAAAATCTTTTAGTCCCGGTTCGTACCGGAACCGGGACTACCTTTAGTCCCGATTGTTTGCCTAGTGTACATAGGTCATTTTTCTACTAGTGTACGTATCAGCCGTATCAGGATAGACTTGGTATCTCAACTGTAACTAGGTCAGGTTGTTAGTTGTTTGCTGTACGTATCAATCTGTAACAACCCATGTACTTATCCTGTACATTCTTGTAACACACGGCAAGCCTTCTATATAAAGAGATCATCGGTGAACCAGTTGGTCACCGCAGCCCCAATCCAATCTATCATACCCTAGTTTCTTTTCATGGTATCAGAGCGTACGTGACCAATGTCGCTCGTTCCCCACGCTGCTTCCTCCTCCTCCGCTGCTCCCATGGCGATCACCTCCTCCGTCACGGTTCGCCTCGGCCACAACAACTTCATGCTCTGGAAGGCGTAGATGCTGACCCATCTCCGGAGCCACTCCCTCCTTGGGCATGTCGACGGCTCTCTCGCCGTGCCTGCCCCGACCATCGTCACCACCACCGGCGAGGGTGAGACGCGACACACCGAGGAGATCGTCAACCCGGACTTCGCAACCTAGTATGTTCGGGACCAAACCGTCCTGGGTGGCATCCTTGCCACCGTCACCGAGGACATCCTTGCGCATGTCATGAACGCAGGTACCTCGGCTGAAGCCTGGACTATCCTGGAGAGGATGTTTGCCTCCAGGTCTCGTGCGCGTGCGATCCAGACACGCGCACAGCTCGCCGCGGCTAAGAAGAAAGGGACGTCGGCGGCTGACTACTTCAGCCAGACGAAGATGTTGGTGGACACGCTGGCCGCCATAGGCCAGCCACTGCGCGATGACGAGATCATCGCGTACATCCTCGCCGGGCTCGGCAACGACTACGACAGCCTCGTCACCACCCTCTCTGTCCGGATGGAGGACATCACCCTTGACGAGGTGTACGCCCACCTCCTCTCCTACGAGCATCATCATGATCTTCACGAGTCCGAGTACGGGCTTGGTGGCAGTGCCTCCATGGTCAACTTCACTCGCCGCGGCGGTGGCCACGGCAACTCTAGCAACACCCATGGTGGCCAGGGTGGCAACAGCCACCCCTCTGGTGGACGCGGCAACGGTGGTGGCTACCGTGGCCGTGTGCGTCATGGTGGCGGACGCGGCCAAGGCCGCAGCAATGGTGGTGGCCACAACGGCAATGGTGGCGGCTACAACGGAGCTCATGACGACAACCGTCCCTCCTGCCAGATCTGTGGCAAGCCAGGGCATATCGCTACCCGCTGCCGTCGCCGCTTCGATCATGCCTACACGGGTGAGGAGCACACCGTGAACACTGCCTCGATCTCCTACAACGCTGCCGCCACCGACCCAACCTGGTACATGGATACCGGGGCCACCGACCACATCACCAACGACCTCGACCGCCTCCACATCCGCGAGCGCTACAACGGCAATGAACAAGTCCATGTCGGCAATGGCGCAGGTTTGCAAATCTCCCATGTTGGATATAGTACTATTAATACAAATGCCAATCCTCTTCACCTTCGCAATATTCTTCATGTTCCATGCATCAACAAAAATCTGCTCTCAGCTCACAAATTCACCAAAGATAATGGCGTATTTCTTGAAATTCATCCCAATCATTTTATTGTCAAGGATCAGGTGTCGAAGGAAAGGCTCCTGCAAGGGAGGTGTGAAGGTGGTCTCTACCCCGTTAAGTCTTCATCAATAAACGTCGCCAAGTGTGCCATGTTCTCTGCTAGAGCAAGCAAGGAGCAATGGCATCGACGCCTAGGACATCCGTCCTCTCAAGTAGTTAATTCGATCTTGAGTTTGAATAAACTTCCTTTTTGTAACTCTGAGCATGCAAATGTTTGCAATGCCTGTCGTCAAGCTAAGAGCCATCAGCTCCCTTTTTCTTTATCAACTCATGTTTCCACATCTCCACTAGAAATCATCTATACCGATGTTTGGGGTCCTGCCACTGTTTCTGTTGGTGGTTTTAAATACTATGTGAGTTTTGTGGATGATTTTACCAAGTTTACATGGATCTATCTCCTACACGCAAAATCTGATGTTGAATCTATCTTTTACAAATTTCAAAAGCGTGTCGAATTACTCCTTGATAAGAAAATCAAATGTGTCCAATCCGATTGGGGTGGCGAATACCGTCGTCTTCACAAATATTTTGAAAAAACAGGTATTTTTCATCGTGTGTCATGCCCACACACCCATCAACAAAACGGATCTATTGAGAGGAAACATCGTCATATTTGTGAAACCGGCCTATCTCTTCTTGCTCAAGCTTGCATGCCCGTCACCTTTTGGGACGAGGCTTTTACCACTGCCACTTTTTAATTAATCGTCTTCCAACTAGAGTTATCGATAATGCTACTCCTCTTGAGCGTTTACTTGGAGAAAAGGCAAAACCAAATTATGACATGATGAAAGCTTTTGGTTGTGCATGCTTCCCTCACCTCCGTCCCTATAACTCCAAGAAGCTCACTCTCCGATCCAAAGAGTGTGTTTTCATTGGCTATAGTGAGCATCACAAGGGCTACAAGTGCCTCGACACCTCCACAGGACGGGTGTATATCTCGCGAGACGTCATTTTTGACGAGACCTCCTTCCCCTTTGCACGCAAATATGAATCTACCTTGCACCCTCCTGACCATTCTGGCATTTGTATTAATGGAACTACTAATCCTTCGGGTACTTTGCAACGTGCTACTGTGTTTTTGCCTGCAGAGTCGTTGACATCACCATGAGATCGCACTGATCACGTCGATCATGCAACAGGCCATGCAGACACGGGCCATGGGCCGTCTTCGCCTATGGCCTCTACTCCACCTCGCTCCAACCTGGGCCACACCTCGCCTCTGTCGGCCCATGACGGTTCAGGCGCCTCTTTGTCCCAGCAGCAGGACGATGGCTTGCTGGACTCGCCTGCTCCTTCCTCGTCAGCGTCCACGCCATCGTCCTCGACACCGGAACCTACCCCTGCCGCCCCTACTCACTCTATGGTCACTCGTCTTCGTGACCGTACATGGCGGCCGCTAAAGCGCACGGACGGCACCGTCACATATACGGCTGTGCGTTCAGAAGATGCCAATGTTGAGCCTTCCTCGGTGGTGATCGCTCTGCAGCAACCGCGCTGGAAGGCAGCCATGGACGCAGAGTTCTCTGCGCTTCAGAAGAATCAGACATGGTGCCTCGTCCCTCCCCGCCATGGTCTTAATGTCATTGATAGCCGGTGGGTCTACAAGATCAAGCGCCGTCCAGACGGCACCGTTGATCGCTATAAGGCGCGTCTCGTAGCCAAAGGATTCAAGCAGCGTCACGGCGTTGACTATGATGATACCTACAGTCCCGTCGTCAAGCCCACGACCATTCGTGTCATCCTCTCTCTCACCGTGACGCAGGGGTGGCATATGCGGCAACTCGACGTCGACAATGCTTTCCTCCATGGCTTCCTTGAAGAAGAGGTATAGATGTCACAGCCGCCAGGGTATGTTGACCCTCGACACCCACACCATCTTTGCAAGTTGGAGAAGTCGTTGTATGGATTAAAGCAGGCGCCAAGGGCCTGGTTCGCGCGGCTAAGTAGTAACCTTCAGACTCTTGGCTTCAGTGCCTCCAAAGCAGATGTATCTCTCTTCATCTATAAGCAAGATTCAGTCACCATATACATGCTAGTGTACGTTGACGACATTATTGTTGTCAGCTCAACCCCAAGTGCTGCTGATCAGCTGTTGAAGCAACTTCGGTGTGATTTTCCAGTAAAAGATCTTGGTCAGCTCGGCTATTTCCTTGGGATTGAAGTCAAGCACATGGAAGATGGCATTCTCCTAAACCAGCAGAAGTATGTGACTGATTTACTGAAGAGGACGAACATGCAGCAAGCCAAGCCAATGTGTACTCCAATGTCATCATCAGAGAAGCTATCTCGGCATGAGGGTGAACCATTGCAAGCTGCGGACATCACCCAATACCGCAGTGTTGTTGGAGCACTGCAGTACCTCACCCTCACCCGGCCAGATATTGCATTCAGTGTAAACAAGGTGTGCCAATTCCTTCAGGCACCAACCGAGACACATTGGACAGCAGTGAAGCGGATTCTGCGCTATCTGAAGCATACATCTTCGCTTGGGCTATTTATTCAAAAATCCTCCTCACTTCTTCTGAGTGGATTTGCAGATGCCGACTGGGCAGGATGCCCTGACGATCGGCGGTCAACTGGTGGGCATGCAGTCTTCTTGGGTGGCAATCTTGTTGCTTGGAGTTCCAGAAAGCAACCTACTGTCTCACGATCTAGTACAGAATCGGAGTACAAGTCCGTTGCAAATGCTACTGCAGAAATCATGTGGATTCAAGGGCTACTGCAAGAACTTGGAGTTTTTCTGAGCAGGGCACTGTGTTTGTGGTGCGACAACCTAGGAGCTACATACTTGTCTGTCAATCCAGTGTTTCATGCGCGCACGAAACACATAGAGGTGGATTACCACTTTGTGCGTGAGCGTGTTGCGCAGAAGGCTCTTGATATCCGGTTCATTTCTACAGATGATCAGCTTGCCGATGTTCTTACTAAACCCCTCTCAGTTCAGTTGTTTGTCAAGTTTCGGCACAATCTGAACATGATGATGCCACGTTCAGATTGAGGGGGGCTGTCAAGATAAGTATACGTATCAGTCGTATTAGGATAGACTTGGTATCTCAACTGTAACTAGGTCAGGTTGTTAGTTGTTTGCTGTACATATCAATCTATAACAACCCATGTACTTATCCTGTACGTTCTTGTAACACACGGCAAGCCTTCTATATAAAGAGATCATCGGTGAACCAGTTGGTCACCGCAGCCCCAATCCAATCTATCATACCCTAGTTTCTTTTCAATATCTAAATAGGCAGCAAGTTTCTTGACGCACTCTTTTCCTTGTCAGGGTACCTAGGGGGACTGATAAGGTTTTTAATGAGGCGGTTTGCTGACCTCTGACCTTATATTTAGTGGTGGGAAAAAACTGATTTTCCAGCCCTCGAGTGCGTCTACGTCATCCTCTATTCTCCCAGCAACGATTCAGCGAAGCGTAGGCGAGTCCGTCCCATCGGTGGGAGCTCCTATACCCCGCCTTTAGCGGGCGTTAGGGTAGCTCCGCGTACCCTGTGCGCTCTGATGGGCCGGCCCATTAGCTTCTACGACATTCATTTCGTTCGTTTCGTTTCGGTACGCTATGTTCCACTGTTTCCTGATTTTGGGAAGCTTCCAGAAGCTTCCGGTCTGTTTTATTTTTTGTTCGGTATTTTGAAAATTTCAAATAAAAAATGTTCAGATTTGAAACGTTTTAAATTTTTTTCAGATTTTGAACGATTTTTAAAAATGAATAATTATGTTATTTGAACGAATTTTCAATAAAACATTTTATCTAAATTTAGTGATTTTTAAAAACATGAACAATTATGTTTTTTTTCAAAAAATTTATTGAACAAATTTCAAGTTTTAACAATTTTTTAATATAAACATTTTTCCAATCTAAAATTTTGTTGAATATAAATCATTTTTTTGAATATGAACAAAATTTCATATTTGAACAATTTATGATTTTAAAAGTGAACGATAATTAATTTTGAATGATTTTAACAAGTGAACAGAAAAAATGTCGGTGAACAATAATTATTTTTGAACAGATTTAAAAAGTGAACATAATTTTTTTATGAACGAAAGTTATTTTTGAATGATTTTAAAAGTAAACGAAAATTATTTTTGAATGATTTCAAAAAGTGAACAAAAAAATTCGGTGAACAAAATTTATTTTTGAACGATTTTAGAAAATGAACAGAAAAAGGTTTATGAACGGAAACTAACTTTGAACGATTTTAAAAGTGAACGAAAATTATTTTTAAACCATTTTTAAAAATGAACAGAAAAATATATGTGATATTTATTTATTTATTTTAATAAGAACAAAAGAAAAACAAAAAAAGAAACGAAAAAGTAAATAAATAAGAACCAAAAATAGAAAAAATACGTTAAAAAAGAAAAAAGAAAAATGCAAAGAAGAAAAACAAAAAATATAAAAAAAAGAAAAACGAAAAAATAAAAAGAAACAAAAAACCGAAAAAGAAGAAAGAAAAAAAACAGAAAAAAAAACAAAAACGAAAACACAGACAAACAAGCCAAAATCACCTTAATGGGCCGGCCCATCCCCGCGACCCGGGGTACGCGGAGCTACGTACGCCCCGCGGTGCGCGGGGTATAGGATTGGCGCCCATCGGTACCACGACTCTCGACACGTCCCTTTCATGGGCCGTCGGCTGCTACATGCCCTTCTCGGGCTGTACTGCTTGGCCCGAGACGGACGCCCAGCAGGTCATGAGCACACGGTCGACTCACCTGCCCCTTCGTTAACCTATTCATTCATTCATCCTGTAAAAAAAACTGCCGCTGTTAGTCTGTCTTCTCCCCGCCGCCTCCACCTCGCCTTCATGGCCTTCCGCGCGCGACCTCCGCCTTCATGGCCTGCCGCTCGCGACGTACGGCCTTCTTCTTCTCTGAAACTGCTCCATCGTGCCCACTGCCTAGCATTAATCAACGCGAGTACGCGACTAGCCACCAGCGCCTCCGTGCATAAAAAGCTCCCACTCTTGCCATGGACATTCAGCGCCACCATCGTCCCGCCTCGCACTCTCTACGTCCCCGTTCTCAGGTCTGGTACCTGTCCAGATTATCCTTCTCCTTCTCCTTTTTTATCCCCACACTAATTTTTGTGAGTATGTTAGGTTGTGGTGCGCTCCGAAGCTGCTCGATGTTTTGTTGGATCCTCACTGTTTATTGGGTGTTGAACTGCTGATTGGATTCTTACTGCTACTGGCTGAAGGAAGAAGGACAACAATCCCAAGGTTGATCTAGACAGTCATCTCTTCCTTTCTTCAAGAAGAATGGATCGGCTGGCATGCAATTTGTCTTGCAAGCGAGCATAAATCAAGTCTCTTGATTTTCATGATAATTCTTTCCCCCTACTAATTTTGCGGACTGTAAGAAATACTCATACAGTTTTGGTTAAATGTTATGATCAATGTCTGCTTGATCTGTCCTCCCATTTTAATTCAGGTTCCTCTCCGTGAAACCATCCATGCAGCTTAATCTGATTTCAACTCTTTTCTGATCTTACATGTACCACACATGACCGCAAGGCTGAATCAACATCTGGCCGCTCTCCATCTCATGGCAGCTATTCTTCTAATTACTTTACCTTAATGAGTTTATTTTCACAGCGTAAGTAAATATCAAAACTTACTTCTGCATGTCAATATATGGGCCTCTCGGACTGGATGCACATTTTCCTGTCTAAAGATAATTGTTCACCATGTTGATTCATGTGTTTCATTCGTTCAAGTAAGTAGCTCTTCCATATACACGAGTTTTAAGTGAATTTCTTACTGTTGAACTTTAATTTTTAGATGCATTATTTTGTACCTTCCGTGTTTTTCTGCTGGCTGATAGATCGATCATACGTAAAGCATGCACTGTGATCCCGTTCCTTATGTTGTCGTAAGCATTGGTTGATTCTAATGAAGTATCGTACAAGTTACATCAGATGTGCATTGTGTATATGTGTATGTATGATGCCTGCAAGTCCAGTTCTTTTTTTGCAATCTTTTGCTGCCCCTTTTCATTTTCTGTTTCAGAGTACACTGCATTTAGAGGTTACCTAAATTGATACATATGTGATATCAGTTGTTCGATTTATTCAAAATCTTTTCCGCGTCATAATCTTTTCGTATACTAAAAATGTGGACTCGGAGGAGCTTTGCTAGGAGAAGAATGTCGATGTATACATAATTAGTTCACTCATTTTGACTAATGGTACACTTTCATTTGAACATCTGTATTGAGTATTGTGGCAGATTTTACAGATGAGCATACATTACAAGCTGTAGTTATTTATCTATATGAATTTTTGTACTGTATATTTTTATATCCAAGTCATACAGAAGCAGCTGTCACATATTTTTTGTATACATTGCTTTATAAGGAATGACTCAGTGTTCTCATTGGGCAAGCAACGTTGCTTATTTTATTATTTCTTCCCGTACTCAAACATGTGTTGTCTCAAGTTACGGATTTCATAGTTAGAGGTACATGATTATCTCTCTCTCAAATATTAAACACATGTAAAAAAAGGGGGGCTTTAGTTGGTTAACAAGATCCTTGGTATTGTATCGCACAAATCATGTCTATGAGTTATATTACTCCCTCCGTCCCAAAAAGAATGTTACAAATTTGTCAAAATTTGGATGTATCTATATACTAAATAGTGTCTACATACATTCAAATTTAGATAAATCTGTGACATCCTTTTTAGGACGGAGGAAGTATAAAACATTAGTTGTTTATATTGTTTTTTTATGCGCCAGCTATCTTATATACAGATATTCCGCAGCAACGCGCGGGGTGTCATGCATCTAGTACAAACAAACACTTCTACACAACATCTCATGCCACAAAACACCCAGCAATTAACCCTGCCCGCCGGAGCTGGATGGAGGCGGCTATTGGCGCTGCAAGCGGGCTCATCGACACCATGCTGAAGCAGCTATCCGATGAGCTCGTGAAGGCGTATGTTGCAAGCGCTGAGCTCGGCCTCAACTCTACAAAGATCAAAGATGATCTGATGTTCACCCAAGGGCTGCTGTGTGTGTGAGCAACAACCCCGGTCTAGAGGGGCTGCTGGGCAGCCTCGGCGCCAAAGCCGACGAGGCTGAGGACGCACTAGATAAGCTCAACTACTTCATCATTCAAGACCGGCTCGACGGCACCCATTATGCGGTGCCGGATCTGGGTGATGACATCCGGGGTCATGCTCGTCACGGTCGCCATGCTCTTCGCCACACCGTCGGTACCTGTCTTGCATGCTTTTCTTTTTCACGTTTGCAAAGTGATGATGTCGCTGAATCTGCTGTTACAAATAACCCACAAAATGCAACCAATCCTGATAGTGATGGTCCAGCTGATAAGTTACAGTTCGACAGAGTGGCCGTGTCCAAGAAAATTAAGTCAGTGATAGAAGAAATGCACTCCCTATGTAACCCGGTCTCCGAGTTACTCAAAATAATTCCGCACCAAAGCAGCAACACTGCAGTTTTCAACCCCAAACGGCCTCTCATAGGGTCAACTGCAGCACAGGATACCTTGTATGGGAGGAAAAACCTTTTTAAGAAAACTATAAATGATATCATCACCATTGGCAATAATAGCAGTCAAACGCTTTGTGTTCTTCCTATAGTTGGTCCAGGAGGGATTGGGAAGACAACATTCACCCAACACATGTACAATGATAAAAGGACATGAGAACACTTTGCTGTTAGGGTTTGGGTACATGTATCAACTGATTTTAAGGTGCCTATACTCACAAAGAATATACATGCCAGTATACGTGCAATTGAAAAGGATGAAATCAACACTTCCCACCATAAAACCGATTTAGACCAGCTTCAGATATATATTGGGCAGAAACTGAAGTCCAAAAGGTTTTTAACTGTGTTCGATGATATATGGGAATGCAATAGGGAGGGTTGGCAAAACCTATTAGCTCCATTCATGAAGGGGCAAGCCAAGGGAAACATGATTCTCGTCACAACTCGATTCCCGTCTATAGCTAATATTGTGAAAACAACCAAGCCAATAGCACTGAAAGGCCTTGAGCCCGAAGATTTCTTCACATTCTTTGAAGCATTAATATTTGGTGGAAACAAACCTGAGTATTACCAAAAAGACTTGGAGGATCTTGCAAGAGATATTGCAAATAAATTGAAGGGCTCACCTCTAGCAGCCAAAACAGTTAGTCGGATGTTGAAGAAGGAACTATCTCAGGAACACTGGATGGGAGTTCTCACAAACGATAAATGGATAAAACATGAAAATGTTGACGACATTATGCCATCTTTAAGGATTAGCTATGATTACCTTCCTTTCCATGTAAAAAAATGTTTCCCATATTTTTCCCTACTCCCAGAAGATTATAGTTTTGAAAATTCAGAAATTAATTATTTTTGGATTGCAATAGGAATCATAGAAAAAGATGAGAACTACATGGAAGAACTAGTGGACAATGGTTTTCTCATGAAGAAAGTTTATCCTTGGGGGGTCAATACTATACATTGCATGATTTGTTGCATGATCTGTCTCGGAGGGTTTCCTCCCAAGAATGTGTTAATGTAAGTAGTGTATATTTTAGAGCCGATTCCATCCCAAACTCTTTTCGTCATTTGTCCATCACCATGGAAGACAAATATGATGGGAGTTTTAGGGAGGAAATGATTAAACTGAGGAGCAAGATAGTCATTGCAAATTTGTGGGCTTTGATGATTTTCAAACAATACGGGGAAACTATTGATGAGATTTTAAAAGATACTTTCAAGGAAATAGAGGGTCTTCGTGTCCTATATATAGAAGTCAAGTCCCCAGAATATTTGCCATGCAACTTTTCAAAACTTAGCCACCTACGATGTTTAAAGATTACTTCATCCACCCGTGAAAGGTCAGAAGTAACTTTGCCTAGCACGCTGTCCAGATTTTATCACTTGATTTTCTTACACCTAAGATCCTACCGTGGTAGTGTTAAATTTTCTAAAGACATTAGTCGCCTTATAAATTTACGACATTTATTGTGTAGTGAAGAACTCCATTACAGTGTTTCTGAGGTTGGGAGGATGAAGTGTTTACAGGAGCTTAAAGCATTTCATGTCAAAAAAGAGAGTGTTGGATTTGAACTGAGTGAGTTGGGGGAGTTAACAGAGCTTGAAGGATAACTTAAAATATATAATCTTGAAAAGGTGGCAACAAAGGAAGAGGCTATGAAAGCCAAACTGGTGTCAAAAGTTGATTTGAAAAAGTTGGAGTTGCACTGGGACAGTGAACACTACAAGGAAAGAATATCTGATGTCCTGATGGTACAACGGAATTATCTTTGCTTGATGGTCTTGAGCCACACCCTAATCTTCTATCACTTTCCATTACAAATGAAGGTGGTTCAGCTGGGCCTGGTTGGCTGTGTGTTTACATCCGCGTAGTAATGCTGAAGTCTCTCTACTTAGAGGGTGTGTCTTGGATCACTCTTCCACCTTTCGGACAGCTACTGCATCTTGAGTCACTGACATTGATTAGCATTTCTGTACTTGGTCAGATCAGACCTGGCCTTGGTGGTGTTATGGATAAGAGTTTTATGCATTTGAAGGAGATTTATGTTGAGGCTTTGCAAGAACTTACCGAGTGGGTTGTGCCACCTAATTTCCATTCGTTTTCAAGGCTTGAAGGAATAGTTTTCGGATTGTCCCAATCTATGTGCTCTTCCCTTCCTGCAGGAGCTCTGCTGGCTCTTATACGAATTTGTCCACACTTGAAATTTGGGGCTGTCCTAAGTTGTTCCTGCCCCGCGTGATTCAAACTTCCACAATAAATCATGTTGATGTGTCTGCTAGTCCTTCCTGCAGTGCATTCCAAGCTGGATCCAAAATCCCATGGGTGCAGGCACAACTCCCAAAGCTAACCTCCCTCAGCACACTTTTGATTGAAAGTGAGCCAAACTTTGTGTCAATGACTCTACTCTCAAACCTCACTTCTATTACCAGTCTAAGGCTAGTAGATTGCGACAATTTAACAGCAGAGGGCTCCAATCCTCTCATTGCAACTGTCAACCTCAAAGAATTGTGGGTCTGCAACCGCGGAGACCGTCCTCGCTCTGTAGCAGCGGAACTTCTCTCGGAATTGGAAGTAGGACCAAACTATTGTTACCTTCTGCAGGCTCCATCTTCCAACTGGAAACACTTGAAGTGGATAGCATCTCAGCGGTGCTTGCTGCTCCCGTTTGTAGCCTCCTCGTCGCACCCTCCGCGATTTGACTTTCAATTCGGATCAGCGGGTGGAAAGGTTTACAGAAGAGGAAGAGAATGCGCTTCAGCTCCTCACCTCCCTCCGATATCTATCTTTTTGGGGTTGTCCGGGCATGCCCTCCCTCCCTCGAGAGCTACAGAACCTTCGCTCTCTTATCTATCTGTCCTTAAATGTCCACAGATCCAGTCGCTGCCCGAGGAGGGCCTTCCCCCTTCTCTCTTTGTGTTGAAAGTCGCTGGTTGTCCTCTGATCGAGGAGTGGTGGTCATGGAATGGCCAACAATAGATTTGATTAATGTTGTATATTTGTTGTATTATTGACTATTTGTTGACGAACTATTTGTTGTATTTATTCATTAACTATTTGTTGTATTCAACATAAACTATTTATTTGAGTTGTAATAATAATTAAACTATTTATTGTTGATTTATTTTGTGTGTGTTTGATCTTGTTGGTTCTATATTTGAGTGTCAAATGTTATTTACTCCCTCCGTCCAAGAAAGAGTGGGCGTCTAGCTATTCTGAGACAAAATAAGGAGTTTGCAGAAAACCCCTTCCTCCCCTCAATTAAGGTGCAACCAGCTTTGTCACTACTTCAATTTACGAGAGAGTAAATGTTGCCCATGCCACAACAATTATTTATAATCCAAGCAAAACACAACTTTAGCACAAAGTTCTTGCCGCCATATACACTTCCGGCCAGCTACAGCTACACTAGTACTCCAAAAATACACCCAAAAAAAGGCGCCATATTACAGATTTTAGGAGAGCTAGACTACAGAAATTTACTGTGCGCCAGATTTCAAATTTAGGAGGCCAAGCGACTCTACCCAGCTATAAAGCCAGCACACTTGCACAAGTAAAACAACACACACAGAGACCATAGCCATTGACTTGAAAATAGCACCAGGAGAGGAAGAAGATGACCATGAAGAAGTACTCCAGGCTGGCAATCAGTTCGATCTGAACATGAACCAAGGTACATCTTGATCATCTACTCCTTTGTTCTCCTTGATAATCTGCAAATGCTCAATTCTTCGCATACAGTAGCTAATTCTGCTGGTGTCTTGAGGTAGAAGATGAACATTATGATGGCGATGACGCCGATGTTGTTCATGGAGATGAGAACCTGCATGAATCGGATGAATCGGGTTAGTAAAAGAATTTCATTAGCATATTTGAATATTTAATTACAATCCTATTCAACTCCTCATATAACCTCACCTTGTAGACGATGAAGTTGAAGACGAAGTTGGTGTTTTCCAGAGCATGGAAGAGGAAGTGCAAGCAATGGATGAAGCTCTAGATAACCTTCAAGTTGACCATGAGGACTATGGTGTGTATGCAGGCGATATAGAGATTCAGTTTGACGAAGAAGAGCTTGATGATTCAGAACCAGATGAAGCCATGTATGAAGACACAGATGTCGAGCAAGAGCAAGAAGGTAATGAGCAAGTTCATGATGAAGATAAATACAAGAATTTAACAGATACGCAAAGGGCTGGTATTTATGAAGTGTGAAACAAAAGGTTTTGGGTGTTGTGGGCTTCGACACCTCTTGGGTCGGCCACGGCAACATTTATATATGGGGGTACCTCATCGGGTGCGGTTACAATTCTACAAGAGTTACAATACGTATACAAACATAATTACAAGTCTAACACCCTCCCTCAATCTTAACCGTGCTCTGAAGAATTCAGGAGATTAAGATTGCGGCGACAACCCTCAAACTGAGGTAGTGGCAACGGCTTCGTGAAGATGTCAGCAAGTTGATCTTTTGAAGAGATAAACTTGATTTGAAGCAACTTCTGCGAAACTCGTTCTCTGACAAAGTGATAGTCAACTTCGATGTGTTTCGTTCGGGCATGAAATACCGGATTCGAAGAAAGGTATGTAGCACCGATGTTATCACACCAAAGAACAGGTGGATGATCCTGAGAGACTCCCAACTCTCGAAGCAAAGACTGAACCCAAATGAGCTCAGCGGTGGCATTGGCAACTACTTTGTATTCAGCTTCAGTACTACTACAAGACACTGTAACTTGTTTACGAGCACTCCAGGCAATCAAATTATGACCATAGAACACTGCATATCCCCCCGTGGATCGCTTGTCATCTGGACTACCAGCCCAATCTGCATCACAAAACGCCGAGAGGTCACCAGAAGGAGCAGGCTAAAGGTGCAGGCCCAGAGTAGCAGTCAACCGAACATAGCGCAGAATGCGTTTCACAGCTGTCCAGTGAGTATCTCGAGGAGCATGAAGGAACTGGCACACACTGTTAACCGCATAAGATATATCAGGACGAGTAATCGTCAAATACTGCAAGCCACCAACAATACTGCGGTACTCAGTAGCCTCATCCGAAGAGAGAAGAGTACCATCAAGTGCGGATAGTCTATCAAAAGCTGACATAGGAGTTGTAGCAGTCTTACACTGAAGCATACCCGAACATCGAAGCAAATCCTGGGAGTACTTCTGCTGAGTGAGAGTCAAACCAGCGTCAGAATGAGAGACCTCCAAACCAAGGAAATAATGAAGCCGGCCAAGATCTGTAATAGCAAAATCTCCACTCAAGGCAGAAACAAGACGATCCGCAGCAGGGACCGACGAGCTGATCAGTATGATGTCATCTACATACACCAGCAGGTACATAGTGACAGTAGGACGTTGTAGCAAGAACCAGCTGTCGAAGGAATAAATCCATGTGCACGAAGGGCAGCACCAAGACGCGCGTGCCAGGCACGAGGCGCCTGTTTAAGACCATAAAGAGCCTTCACCAAGCGACACAAATGCTGCGGACGAGCAGGATCAACAAAACCAGGAGGCTGGCGCATATAAACCTCTTCCTCAAGGACACCACGAAGAAAGGCATTCTGAACATCCAGCTGTCTGAGAGACCATCCACGAGTAACAGCAAGAGACAGCAGCAGACAAATAGTCGTAGGCTTGACCACAGGACTGAAAGTATCCTCATAATCAAGACCTTGACGTTGTTTGAACCCTCTAGCAACAAGCCGAGCCTTATACCTTTCAATAGAGTCATCAGCATGTCGCTTAACTTTGAATCAATAATATTGACACCAGTCTTCGGAGGAACAAGACGCCACGTATCATTTTCCAGCAATGCCTGATACTCTTGTTCCATCACAGAATGCCAGTGAGGGATACCCATAGCCGCCTGATAATGACGGGGTTCAGCAGTAGGATCGGACTCAGAATGAGCCACACATGCCGCGAGCCACGCAACCGTGCCATCGGTGCGTGTACGCGGACGAACAATACCGCCCTTGCTGCGAGTGTGAGGGCGCAGAATAACAGGAGCAGCCGGCGAGGTCGAAGTCATAGGGTCTGTCGATGGAGACGCGGAGACCGGCGTAGCCGTCGCACGCGGACCACAAGAGGGCGGCGAAGGCAGCCCATCAGCAGCCGGGGAAGGCGACTGCCTGGGCGGCAGGGAGTCCGTAGGTGGCGGGAGCAGCAGTGTGCGGCCAGCAGTTGGCTGCTGCACAAGCGACGGCGAAGAAGGCGGGCTGCCAGGAGGCGACCCAGCAGACGGGGGTGAAGACGGGCCGGTTGACACGGGCGAGGCCGGGCTGGTCGACGCGGGTGAGGCCAGCGCTGTCGGAGCCGGATCCGGGCGCGAGGCAGGCGCGGGCACAGGGAACCCTGCATGCCCCATGCAGGGAGCAGCAGTGGTGTGATCGACGTGATCCGTTGAAGCGGCCGCAGTATCAGCAGGTGGATCATCCAAGAGAAGAAGCCGAGCACCTCTACCAGTTCCTGCACCATGGTTAGACAACAAAAAAGGCGAGTATGCATCATCTACAAATTGATCAGGCAATATAGGAGATGAATGCAATGATGTAGTAGAAGTGGTGGCAGGAGTTGGAAGATTAGAAAAAGGAAAAACATGCTCATCAAAGACAACATCACGCGAGATGTATACACGATTTGTTGGGACATGAAGGCATTTATACCCTTTGTGCATCGAGCTATACCCAAGAAAGACACATTTTTTAGAACGGAACTCAAGCTTGCGACTATTGTAAGGACGGAGATGCGGCCAACACGCACAACCGAAGACTTTAAGAAAAGTGTAATCAGGAGTTTCATGAAGCAAGAGTTCAAGTGGAGTTTTCATGCCAAGGAGTCGCGAAGGAAGCCTATTTATAAGAAAACAGGCTGTAGTAAAAGCGTCGCTCCAAAACGAAAAGGAACAGAAGCATGTGCTAGCAAGGTTAAACCGGTCTCAACAATATGACGATGCTTACGTTCGGCTGAACCATTCTGCTGATGTGTATGAGGACAAGCCACACGGTGCGAGATCCCACGTTTCTCGAAGAAAGTACTCAGATTGCGGTACTCACCCCCCCAATCCGATTGTACATGAATAATTTTGTGTTGTAGGAGACGCTCAACATGTGCTTGAAACTTAAGAAAAACATCGAACACATCAGACTTGCGCTTAAGAAGATAAATCCAAGTAAAGCGACTATAAGCATCAATGAAACTGACATAGTACTCATGACCACTAACAGACATCTGGGCAGGACCCCAAACATCAGAAAACACAAGCTCTAGAGGAGTTTTCACTACATGACTAGAAACAGAAAAAGGTAATTGATGACTCTTTCCCTGCTGGCAAGCATCACAAACTGAAACATCTTTATTACTAGACACGGACGGTAACTCATGACGATGAAGAACATGGCGGACAATGGGTGTGGCAGGATGGCCAAGACGAGAGTGCCACTGTGATGGGGACACTCTGACACCACTGAAAACTCGGGAGACAGCTGGGGAGACAGAAGGCGGCACATCAAGTGCATATAGTCCATGGCAGAGTCGACCTTTAAGAAGTACGTCCCTCGTAGCCCGGTCCTTGATAAAAAGAGCAAACGGGTGAAACTCACAAAACACGTTATTGTCATAAGTAAGTTTAGGAACAGAGAGCAAATTACGTGCAACCGTGGGGACTCTATGAACATTCTCAAGATGCAACTTTCTAGATGTATGTGTAGGAAGAGATGCCTGACCAATATGAGAGATGTGCATACCTGCCCCATTGGCTGTCTGAACCTTGTCGTGCCCGCGGTAGGCCTCACGCATAGCAAGCTTATCCAGCTCACTTGTCACATGATCAGTAGCACCAGTGTCCATGTACCAGGTGGGATCAACAGGATATGACGAAGTCTGCCCCTACTGCTGCATCATGTTGGCTTGACGCTCATTGCCCTTTCCGTTGTTGCCAAGACCAAGAAAATCAGTCTTGAAGCGGCGATGACAGCGAGACGCGATGTGGCCATCAATACCGCACAACTGGCAGGATGTAGCAGCTCCGCAAGCGGCGCAGCATGCGCGTGGGCGCCCGTTCTCGACGACAATGGTAGGGCGCGACTGGGCAGGTGCAGCATGAGGCGCGGCGCCCTTGCCTCCTGCAGGAGGCGTCGATGATGAAGCAGCAGTAGGACGGGCGCCCCCCTTCCCACCACGGTAGGCGGTGTTGGCCGAGGGGGCCCCATCCGGATGACGACTGGCGAGGCGCTGCTCCGTCGAGAGGAGGCGCTGAAAGAGCTCCTGCGGCTTGATGGGAACCTGGCGTTCCTTGATCACCTCCACAAGAGAATCATAGTCGCCGTCGAGACCATTGAGGATATACGCAGTAAACTCCGTGTCACGAAGGGGCTCACCGATAGAGGCTAGCGTATCAGCAAGGCGCTTGATCTTGTTGAAGAAAACGGTGACGGAGTGGTGTTCCTTGCGGGTCTCGTTAAGCTGAGTACGAAGAGCCATAGACTGAGACGACGATTGCGCAGAGAAGCTAGACTCCAGTGCATCCCACGCCTCATGAGATGTAGTAGCAAAAAGCACCATGCCGGCGACGCCCTCGGTGAGAGAGGACTGAATCGCCGAGAGGATCGCTTGGTCTTGAGCAATCCACGGCCGGTACATGTGATGATCCGGCGAGGGACATGCCAGACTACCATCGACAAAGCCCTCCAGGTAGTGACTACGGAGGAGGGGAAGAATCTGCGCGCGCCAGAACAGATAATTGTCCATCTTCAGTTTCACCGGGAGAAGATTGCTAAAGTAGAACGGCGGAGTCGTGATGACATCCAGGGCGAAGTCGTAGGGCGGCGCAGCAGCAACACCGGCAGGGGCCACGTCCGCCACGGTCGAAGCCTGCGGCGCAGCCGGGGGAGCCGGTGGTGGAGGAGGCGGGGGCGCACCGTAGAGGGCATGGCCCGGGAACGCCGCGTAGCCGGAGCCGTACAGAGTGCCGTAGGCAGCACCATGAGGGGCGCCGTAGGCGACGCCGTGACCGACGCCATATGGGGCGCCGTAGGGGGCGCCATGGAAGGCACCATAGGTGGCATGGTCGTACGCAAACGGCGGCTGCGACGCGTAGGGCGCCATCGCGTCGTAGTTGGGCCGTAACACTTTGGATCCGGGGGGACCCGAGGAGCTTGCCCCGGAGAACAAGGCCCCCATCGATCTGGTCATCAAGGGGGTAGGTGTAGATCCTCCTTGAAGGAGGTTGGACAGGAACGGCGGCACCAACGGCACGTGGACTGTCGGAGGGACAAGCGTAGGTGGAGCCAGGGCAACGGAGGTTGAGGGCTCGGTGGCGGCGGAAGGCGCAGTGACCGCACCGGTAAGGGCGGCAACGGTGGCCATGCCGGAGAGATCGGCGGCGGAGGCCGTCGAGGAGGCAGCGGAAGACGACGACATGGTCGGTGGCGGTGGCTAGGTCAGGATCGCGAGATCACGTCTGATACCATGTGAAACAAATGGTTTTGGGTGTTGTGGGCTTCAACACCTCTTGGGTCGGCCACAGCAACATTTATATATGGGGGTACCTCATCGGGTACGGTTACAATTGTACAAGAGTTACAATACGTATACAAACATAATTACAAGTCTAACATGAAGAATTGCTAGCAAGAAGTGTCGATCGGAAATTAAAGAAGAACACAACCAGAGAAGTTGCAAACATGTTCCATGTTTCAGTGTACAAGGTCAGGCGTGTTTGGAGGAGAGCGAAGGAGTGTCTTCGTTCCGTACTTGCTGTTGCGCCGCGGCATCCTCGTCCGGGTCGACAAGCTTGGCTCCGCAACCGCTCCGACGCCGCCGAAGGACGGACGACGGCGACCACGGACGGAACCTGCCTGCACGAGCACGGTCGGGGCCTCCAGCACCAGATCCGCCACGACCTTGACTTGCTGGC
Organism: Puccinellia tenuiflora; assembly: GCA_012064385.1. Lineage (NCBI taxonomy): Eukaryota > Viridiplantae > Streptophyta > Magnoliopsida > Poales > Poaceae > Puccinellia > Puccinellia tenuiflora. The sequence goes on from QRDG01000088.1 coordinate 299,382, forward strand.
CATCGCCGGGTTCCGCTCCTTCCACCGATCCTCCGCCAGCCATGGCTCTGGTGAGATGCAGGCCATTCTCGCCGGCAGTTTATATGGACGGGCCACCATTAATATGGGATGAGAGGGGAGGGCCATGGATTGGAGGATGGAGCGACGTCGATTTGGGATTGGATCGGAGGAGAGAAACGTTGAGGGTGAGGAAGAGGATTGGGTGGTTTGCGGGAGTGACGCTCGAGGCGTAGACCGGGGGGCGGAATGCAAAAATACCCAACGAAACGTAGACGTACACTCTTTCACGAAAAATACTCGACCCCAAACGTCCACTCTTTCACGGACGGAGGGAGTATGCTAGGCGCGCGCGCTGCATTTTAGCGCGCCTGGTGAAGTGCTACCGCGGCGCGCAATAGTTTAGCGCTTTCGGAAAACCACTTCTTCCCCGCACCCGCGCTAAAACGCTATTTCGGCACGATATATTTGTTTTAGCGCGCCGCCAGATCGCGCGCCTGTTGGAGATTCTCTAAAGAGGGGATCCCCGCTTCTCTGCGATATCTTAACGTCAGTCAATGCAGTCCCGAGCTAAACGAGCAAGCCAAGAAATTGCAAGCAACACGTCCAGTTTCGTTGGAAGTTATACTAAATTATTAATCCAAGGTAACACACGGATCCTCCCGCTATGCTAGCCGTTCTTACCATTTTCCTTCTCGTTTTTTCTTACTACAAGTGTAGTACTGACCTGTAAATTGTCACAGGCTTCTGACACAGCTTATGTGCATGTAACTCACGCGCTGAAATTAATAGCTGCAATGTGCATATACATTGTGAATTCCCTTCGGCCTATCTACCCTTTGTGGACATGGACATATATCTGCTTCAAGTCATGTCGCATGCATGTGCACGACGTACCACATTGCGCACCTTAGAATGAGCAACCAAGAAAATTGGAAGGTATATTAACCCAGATTTACGACTAAAGATCCAAGGTACATAGCTTCCTAGAATTTAGCTTGTGTTTCATCTCCATATATGTAAAAAATTTAAAATCTGAAATATGCGTTCGGGTTCCTTCTTTCTGCAGAATTTTCAGATTAGGAAGAAGACCAAGGCCCTGAGTTACAGTTCTGAACCTAATGGACTGAAGCAACATGCATGTTACAGTTGTGCCTGCTAAACTTTGAAGACCAGCTAAACTTTGAAGACCATGGTAGAGGCCAGTCGATGTATGAGGTGGATATCTATTTTCTCGTTTAAGTTTACTCTTAAGTTGAATCTCATCGAATGAAAATCTGCAGAGGAAGAAGTATCCAATTCGATTGTTCTAGATACCGGAACCAGACATGTTTTTTTTTTTATAAAGTGATTTTATTATTACTTAAATAGTATTAAGCATTACACCCGGCCTCTGCATAACTAAGATGCATACAGCCCCAAACCGTCCTGAATATCCAAAGCAACAGAAAGAAAAAAAGACGGGTTACATATCATCATGAGGAATTGTAAGGCCGCCTAAGGTAACGAAGTGCCGATCTGCAGGTTATGCGACCATCCATGCCAGGAGAATAACTCCCTAGCCGCCGCCTCCAAACGCGACGAAACCTCCAAGAACAGCTCACGGTGCGCCACACGCTGCAGGACCGACCATAATCGGAGTGTAGCTGTGCAACGGTAGATAACCTGCAGAATAGAATATTTTTTGTCATTAAAAACCTTGTCATTTCTACACAGCCAAAGCGACCAAATAACGGCAATCGCTCCCACCCTAATAAGTAGTTTAAACCTAGGATCCACCCCGTTTAGCCAGTTGCCAAAAATATTTACAACGCTACGCGGTGGATATAAGGTAAAACCTATTTGGACATCTGACCATATAGACCTAGCAAACTCGCATTGAAAGAAAAGGTGTTTAATGGACTCATCATGAGTACAGAAAACACATTTTTTACTCCATGCCAATTGCGTTTGGCAAGGTTGTCTTTTGTAAGAATAACTCCCCGACGAAGATACCACGCAAACACCTTCGTTTTTAGTGGTATCTTCATCTTCCAAAATTTCTTATTAGCATCAACCGGAACAACAGATTGAATAAGAACTCTATACATCGAATCAACCGAGAAAATACCATTCTTAGTTGGGATCCATCGAAGTTCATCAGGGCCTTCCAAGAGCTGGACAGAGTCCAACCGAAGAAGCAAAGCATTCCAAGCTGCTTCTCGAGGCCCTAATAGCGTTCTTCTGAACGATACATTAGGTGGGGAGGTACCCAACACCTTAGCCAGCGTATCGCCTTTGTAACGCACCACATCATATAGAGCCGGATACTGTTCACGAAGAGTAGTTTGGCCTAGCCACCTATCTTCCCAGAACCGAATTTCCGATCCATTCTTAATGGAGAAAGAAGCATGTGGGAAGAAATACTTCTTTGTGGCCATGAGACCAGCCCAGAAGTGTGAATCACCAGGCTTCCACACAACCTGGGATACAGCTTTGTCCCCCACATACTTCCTCCTTATGAGTGTCTGCCAAATTCCATCTTCAGAAAGAAGTTTGAATAACCATTTACCAAGCAAGGCTCTATTCTTGACCTCAAGGTCATGAACACCCAGCCCTCCTTGGTCTTTTGGCCGGCAAACCACACTCCATTTAGTCAGTCGATACTTCTTCTTGTCACTATCCCCTTGCCAAAAGAATCTTGAACGGAAATAATCCAATCTTTTCAAGACCCCTTTGGGCAATTGGAAGAAGGAAATCATATACAGTACCATGTTTGTCAGTACTGAATTAATGAGAACCAATCTTCCTCCGAGGGATAGAAGTTTACCTTTCCAACTATTTAACCGAATCTGAAGTCTTTCCTCCACCAACTTCCATTCAACATTTGTGAGCCTCCGATAATGAATCGGGATCCCCAAGTAGTTGATAGGAAATTGGCCCTGTGCACACCCAAAAAGCTCGGCATACACAGAGGCTTCATCCTGGGCCTCGCCAAAACAAAACAATTCACTTTTATGGAAGTTTATTTTTAGACCCGATAATTGCTCGAACGCTGATAGAATTAACTTTAGGTTACGAGCTTTTTCGATGTCATGTTCCATAAAAAGAATTGTATCATCGGCATATTGAAGAATCGATAATCCACCATCAACCAAATGGGGAATCACACCTTCAATTTGACCCTCAGACTTAGCGCGCTCGATCAAGATGGCCAACATATCAGCCACTATATTAAATAGTATTGGCGATAGAGGGTCCCCTTGTCTGAGACCTTTTTTTGTTTGAAAGTATCTACCAGTGTCATCATTGACTTTAATGGCCACACTTCCACCCAAAACAAAGGAATCAATAAGCGCACACCACTCAGAAGAAAAACCTTTCATTCTGCTGAAGGAAAGACCAATTAACTTAATTTATCATAGGCCTTTTCAAAATCAATTTTTAAAATTACCCCATTTAGCTTCTTCCGGTGCAATTCATGGACCGTTTCATGCAAGATTGCCACCCCATCTAGGATATTGCGGCCTTGTATAAAAGCAGTCTGAGAAGGCGGAACCAGACATGTGACCGAGTGCTGCTGGGGAACATGCAACACGAGTGCAACTACCTGTTGATCCTGCAAAGTGTACATGCATCATCTTGGCTGCAACATCTATGTTAGTATACTCTCATAATTCCATTGATACAAACTTTATGCTTAAAATGTAACGCTCTTACTTCATTTCTTTTGATGCTCTTCCTTCTGTCGGTCTCAGGAAAATCCAGAACATGTACCTGTCTAGCTACTACCAGCTTTTCATAAGTAGGCAATGGGATATTGAGGTATTTAAGATGCTGATATGGCTCTACTTTATGTTCATCTCATAACCCCTCTTAAATTTACCATAAGCCTCTCATAAACAGTTGGCACCATTAAATTGGAAACGTTTTTTAGGAGGACAATCTGAAGCTTGCCATGTCATCCTGCTCCTTGACACAATACTACAATAGTATGTGTCCTCAAGAAAAATATTTTTTCATGCTTTCAGTACATGACAAATATATTACTTAACTGCTTGTGAAGTTTACTCTTGAATTACTTGAAGCCTTACAGGAAGTTTCTTTGTAAGTGCCACACTTCTCAAGAACCGAATATATGTCGCAGAGAAGCTATTTTAGCAGAAGGTTCAGTTTATCTTACTTTCTTGACTCTTTGAGTTTTACACACAAAAACGAGGTTTCACACAGAATCGTTCTTGTAGGAGACTCGAGTGCATGCTTTCTGAACTAAGAGTAGAAAATGTGTTTCATTGGCTGGCAGCAATTATTGGATCCGGTAGCTTTGTGTGACATGTTCGCCACAAGTAGTTGGACCTATTACATTTCAAGATTAACCATGAGATACCATGTAAGAATGGTTCTATAACTATTGCGATTGTATTCTTAAAGTTGGATTATGATAAATGTTTCAGGTCTAAGATAAAAGAAGCTTGGCCTTAAATGGCTTCCTTGGAGTATCATCGAATCTCCTGCGCACACATTGGCTGGCTTCCTAGTAACTTGGAAGCTTTCGTTTCATGAGTATAAAAATTTGTGTGGGAGAGTGATTTTTCCTCTGGTATGATCATCTATCTGAGCAGTTTTAGATGATAAGAGTGCTTGTTACTGTATATGGTGTAGGCACCACACCTTTTTTTCTCCATTATTTGTTGGTTTAGAAGCAAGAATGTTTGCTTAGACTTTTTCTGAAAATCTCAATGCTAAAACACGTTTCATGCAATAGTGGAACAGGTTGATTATTTGATCATACAGTCCATTGTACCACCAGCTTCCAACTACATCATGTGCATATTTCATTCATGGTGATGTTTCACTGGCATCCTTCAAGGCTTCAGATACTACTTATCAGGTTCAAAGTATGACCAACTCAAGGTAATGACCGAACATGTGTATGAAAGAGTTCCCTTTACCTTGGTTCATTTCTCTGGCCTTACATTCTTATTTTTTAGAAACAAGGCAAAAGTTTTGCCTTTTATATTGATATATAGTAGGAGCAAAGAGGAAGGACAAGGCCTTAAAAAAAGGGTACAACTGGCTTTACATTCGTTACCCGTATTCTGCAGAACAATTACAGCCAACTTGATTTTTTTTTGAATGTCGCAACTTGAATTCAGAAGTTGGTAATTCCATCCAAACAATAAAAGTAACAGCTGTCTTGATATCTCGACATAGCTGCAAAGTCCTGCATCGAAGGTAATTACATCCGGTGGTGATTCACCTATTTAAAGAAGTTACATATCATGTGGTCAGTCAGTGTGGGATCACCCATGACTCAGGTTTTTGGCACTGATTTGTTTCATGTATGTGGCATCGTCGTGCAGTTGTTGCCCACCCTCTTGACCAACCCAAACCCTGAGGAAGTTATGATTTGAAGCACCAAGATAACAATTAATTCTTATTATTTTTCATGCTTTCAGTACATGTCAAATATATTACTCAATTACTCTCCAAAATATATTACTTAACTAATCACGATGTTTACTACTGAATTACTTGAAGCATTTACTAGGAATTTGCTTTGTAAGTGCCACACCTCTCAAGAACCGAATATGCCGCAGAGAAGGTATTTTAGCAGAAGGATCAGTTTATCTTACTGTCTTGACTTTTTTGCATTTTACACACAAAAACGAGGTTTCACGCAGAATCGTTCTTTTAGGAGACCCGAGTGCATGCTTTCTGAACTGAGAGTAGAAAACTAGAAATGTATTTCATTGGCTGGCAGCAATTTATTGGATCCAGTATTGTGCATGTTCGCCACAAGTAGCAGATTTCAAGTAACTAGTAAGAAGCAATCAACTGGCCCTATTACGTTTCAAGATTAACCATAACACTAGTGGAAACAGGGGCTTCGGTTTGGCCCTTCCGTCCCGGTTCCCTTACGGACCGGTACCAATCGTGGCACTAGTCCCGGTCATTGGTCCCAGGGCGCCCGCCAGGACCAGTCCCGGTTCGTAGGGGACCTACCGTCCCGGTTCGTGTTACGAACCGGTGACAAAGGGATGCGGGAGGAGGCGACAGAGGTGGGACCAGCCCGGACAATGCACTGTCCCGGTTCTATTTACAGACCGGGACTAATGGAGGGACTTTAGTACCGGTCCTTGTTACGGACCGGGACTAAATATATTCTATATCATCTTCCACCCCCCGACCCGGCCGTGGCCAGGCCGTGGCCATTTTTTAGCTCCGGGTTCATCTCCATTTTCTTAACCCTTGCTCCTCCCAACCACGAGTTCGGCCCCTATTTTCTCCACCATTTGTCAAGTTTGGCGGCACCTCATCTACCCGACGGTTAGCACTCCGGTGTTCCTTTTTTAGCTCATTTTGGTGCTACTTAGCAAATTTTATTTTTCTAGTGCTAGCAAGGTGTTTGATGAAATGCCTAAGTAAGAGATTTCATTTTTTTTACATGCAATTTTAGCTCAAATTAAAGTATAATGTATTGGGTTTACAGTTGTCCGGTGACCATCTTTACCATCGTCGATCGCCCGCGCCATCCCGTCGCCGGCACCTCCTCGGTGAGTCTTGTTTTTATCCCTTTTTAACTTATTGATATACTTTAGATGCATGTATATTATCTTACTTTTTTTATATGTATAGTGTGTCATGGTTTTGATATCCGTCCCCGTCGGTCCTCGTCCGGTCTATAACGATCCGGATGTCGTTGTTGAACCGGAAATTCCAACCGACCCTATCATCGAGTTTTTTGAAAATGAAATTAATGATTTGAAAGCAAAACTGGAAAGAAGTGAAAATCTCCGTCTCCAAACCCTAGAAGAGAAGATGAAATTGGAGCTCCATATTGCCGACATCGTCGATGAGCACAAGATCAAGATGGATGCAATGCGCTTGAAGATTAGAAAAATTAGAAATTATGCCATTCATAAAGAGGCTTGGTATCATTATGGTGTTGGTTCGATAGTTACCATAGTTGTGATTTTTATCGCATTTGTTGTTGGGCTTAAATTCTTTAGATAGTTGTATGTTAGTTTGAACCAATGTATGTTTGTGAGACTATATGTATTACATTTGGTTATTTGCTCTACTTTGGTTTGAATGTGATGAACTTATATATTAATTCACTTTATCACTGTTATATATTAAAGAAATAGTGTTAATGGTTTTTTATATTTTATTTATATAATGCAGATGAGTCAGATGAGTCGGCAATGGATGTACAGTGACCGACGTTATCCCGACTTTATTAATGGCATGCATTATTTTCTCCAAGTGGCTGAGAAAAACAAGCCGCCAAATAGGTTTTATTTCATGTCCATGTAGTGTCTGCAAGAATACTCAGGACTACTCTACCTCACAAACCATTCACGTCCACCTGTTGAAGTCCGGTTTCATGACCGGTTATAATTGTTGGACCAAGCATGGAGAAAGAGGAGTTATAATGGAAGACAATGAGGAAGAAGAGGATAATGACAACTATCCTATGTTCACTGATCACGGTGGTACATCAATGGGGGAAGATGAAGCTGAAAAAGAGCCCATTGTTGATGAGCCCGATGACGATCTTCGTCGGGCCATTCTTGATGCGAAGATAAACTGTGGAAGTCAAAACGAGAGGTTGAAGTTGGAGAGAATGTTAGAGGATCACAACAAATTGTTGTACCCAAATTGTGAAGATGGGCAGAAAAAGCTGGGCACCACACTGGAATTGCTGCAATGGAAGGCAGAGGAAGGTACTTCTGACAAGGGATTTGAAAAATTGCTGAAAATAATAAAGAAGATACTTCCAAAAGATAACGTATTGCCCCCCAGTACGTACGAAGCAAAGAAGGTTGTCTGCCCACTAGGATTAGAGGTGCAGAAGATACATGCGTGCATCAATGACTGTATCCTCTACCGCGGCGAGGAGTACGAGAATTTGAATGCATGTCCGGTATGCGGTGCATTGAGGTATAAGATCAGGCGAGATGACCCTGGTGAAGTTGAGGACGAGGCGCGCCCCAGGAAGAGAGTTCCTGCGAAGGTGATGTGGTATGCTCCTATAATACCACGGTTGAAACGTTTGTTCCAAAACAAAGAGCATGCCAAGTTGTTGCGATGGCACAAGGAAGACCGTAAGAAAGACGTGATGCTCAGACACCCTGCTGATGGGTCGCAGTGGAGAAAAATTGACAGAGAGTTTCCGACATTTGCAGATGACGCAAGAAACTTAAGATTTGGTCTAAGTACAGATGGCTTTAATCCCTTTGGAGAGCAGAGCTCCAGTCATAGCACCTGGCCTGTGACTCTATGCATCTATAACCTTCCTCCTTGGTTGTGCATGAAGCGGAAGTTCATTATGATGCCAGTACTCATCCAAGGCCCGAAGCAACCCGGCAACGACATTGATGTGTACCTGAGGCCATTAGTTGAAGAACTTTTACAATTGTGGCGCGAAGAAGGTATACGTGTTTGGGATGAGCACAAACAAGATGAATTTGACCTACGAGCATTGCTGTTCGTGACCATCAATGATTGGCCAGCTCTTAGTAACATATCAGGACAGTCAAACAAGGGATACAATGCATGCACACACTGTTTAGGTGATACTGAAAGTATATATCTGGGAAACAAGAATGTGTACCTGGGGCATCGTCGGTTTCTTACGGAAAGGCACATCGTAAGAAGGAAAGGCAAGCATTTCAAAGGTTTGCCAGATCACCGGCCAAAGCCTAGACGGCCTACTGGGGATGTTATATATGATATGGTAAAGGATTTAAAAGTAATATTTGGAAAGGGTCTTGGCGGACAATCTGTTCCAAATGATGCTGACGGACACGTGCCGATGTGGAAGAAGAAATCTATATTCTGGGAGTTACCCTATTGGAAAATCCTAGAGGTTCAGTCTGCAATCGACGTGATGCACGTGACGAAAAATCTCTGCGTGAACCTACTAAACTTCTTGGGCGTGTATGGGAAGACGAAAAATACACCGGAATCACGGCTGGACCAGCAACATATGCACGAACGAGACAACCTGAATGCAGAGAAGTATCAAGGTCCTGCCAGCTACGCTCTTACCAAAGAAGAGAAGAAGATCTTTTTTGAAGTACTAAACAGTATCAAGGTCCCGTCAGGCTTCTCGTCGAATATAAAGGGAATAATTAACATGACAGAGTTGAAGTTTCAGAACCTAAAGTCTCATGACTGCCACGTGATTATGACACAATTACTTCCGATTGCACTGAGGGGGCTCCTGCCGGAAAATGTTCGAGTACCCATTGTTAAGCTATGTGCATTCCTCAATGCAATTTCTCAGAAGGTCATCAATCCAGTAACTCTGCCGGATTTACAGAAGGAAGTGGTCCTATGTCTTGTCAGCTTCGAGTTGGTGTTCCCACCCTCCTTCTTCAATATTATGACGCACCTCATAGTTCATCTAGTCGAAGAGATTTTCGTTCTCGGTCCCGTATTTCTACACAACATGTTCCCCTTTGAGAGGTTCATGGGAGTCCTAAAGAAGTACGTTCATAACCGTGCTAGGCCAGAAGGAAGCATATCCAAGGGCTATGGAACAGAGGAGGTCATTGAGTTTTGTGTTGATTTTATTCCTGACCTCAAGGCAATCGGGGTTCCTCAATCACGCTATGAGGGGAGACTGCGGGGAAAAGGCACGCTGGGAAAGAAAGCAATAATATGTATGGACGGGCATTCTTATAGTCAAGCACACTACACGGTTCTACATAATTCCAGCTTGGTGGCTCCGTATATCGAGGAACATAAGAATATTCTACGTTTGAACTTCCCAGAGCAATCTAAATATTGGATTGATGAAGAACACGTGAAGAATTTCGGAGGTTGGTTGCGAACACGTCTCTTTAATGACAGCACTGTTGGAGAACAGCTATACTTGTTGGCCAATGCACCATCTTCGACTATATTGACTTATCAAGGGTATGAGATAAATGGAAATACATTTTACACGGCCAATCAAGATAAAAAGAGCACCAACCAAAACAGTGGTATCCGCTTTGATGCAACAAACAGCAATGGGCAAAAGGACACATATTATGGTTACATAGAGGAGATATGGGAACTTGAATATGGACCATTTTTTAAAGTCCCATTGTTCAAGTGCAAATGGTTCAACCTGACAGGCGGGGTACATGTAGACCCGAAGTACGGAATAACTACAGTGGATATGCAGAATCTTGGATACGACACCGAACCATTCGTCCTAGCCAGTGAAGTGGCTCAGGTTTTCTATGTGAAGGACATGTCTAGCAGACCGAAGAAAAGAAAAGATAAGCAAGCAGTGAATGCATCGTACGACGTCGAGCCAAAGCGCCACATAGTTCTTTCAGGGAAAAGAAACATCGTGGGAGTGGAGGACAAGACAGACATGTCAGAAGATTACAATAAGTTTGATGAAATTCCCCCCTTCACAGTGAAAATTGACCCAACCATCGCGTTGAATGATGAAGATTGTCCATGGATACGACGCGATAAGAAGAAAAAATGACAGACACGAAGAAGTGTTGAATGATGTTGATGTATTGTGGTCATTTGTAATAATGTATGAGATATTTATTTATCCTAACTTGTTCTATACATATGTGTAATAATTGGTAGAATTTTGTTTTGACTGTTAAAAAGTTGAGGGTTTTTCATTAAATATTTAAAATATTAAATATATTTATCCTAACCTCGGATTTTATTAGTACAACGGTTTTACTCAACTCATCTATTTAAATGTTCAATATGTATAACATATTCATATTTACATTTGGAAACATGTAAAGTTTATAAAATATGAACATTTGAAAATGAAGAAAAAAATACAAACGGCCGTTTAGTCCCGGTCCGTGGCTACAACCGGGACTAAAGGCCATTTTCGGGCCGCTGCGAAACTTAGCGCGCCAAAAAGCCCACCTTTAGTCCCGGTCCGTGACACCAACCGGGACTATAGGGGTCTTTAGTCCCGGTTGCTGTCACGGACCGGGACTAAAGGCCGATTTGAGCCTACTTGGTCCCTCTCCGCGGATTTCTTCCCCATTTTTGCCGCCAGGCCCAAGACGCAGACGCCTCCGGGCTCCTCTCACGCGACGACGCCGCCAGGCTGCCAAAATCTGGCCGCCGCCGCCGCCGTCGCTCGCGTCCCTCTTCCTCGCCAGCCGTCCCCCGCGCGCTCCGCCTAAGGTACGGCCCTCTCAAACTCTAGATCGGCGGCGGCGGTGGTCCGATGGCACGAACCCTAGCTAGAATCGGCGGCGCGGCGGCGGTGGTCCGATGGCACGAACCATAGCTAGAATCGGCGGCGGCGGTGGTCCGGTGACCTTAAATCGGCGGCGGGGACAGTTCGTAGATCGGAAATAAACTTTATTACATTGCTAGGGGTTCATTACATTTACTTAGGGGGGGAGGGGGAGGTCCTAGCTAGTCCTCGTCGCCCTCCTCGTCGGAGAGGACGACGTACGGTGGCGCCTCCCACAGATGCGCCGGCGGCTGCTGCTGCTGCTCCATGGGGACGTCCCGCGGCGGCGTCCCTGGCTCCTCCAGGATGGCGTCCTGGGGCGGCGGCGGCGGCGGCAGCGGCAGCTGGGGCACAGTCGTGAATACCCACGACTGCCCGAACAGCTCCGGTGGGAATCTCACCGGCTCCTGGTACTCCTCCTCCGGCGGCTCGTAGGCCTCCTCCTCCTGGACGAGGGCCTGCACCCAGTCCAGCCCCGGCTGTCCCTGTGGCGGAGGCGGGGGGTGGAGGCGGTCCCTGCGGGCAGCGTGCGGCGGCGGCGGCAGTGCGTCCTGCACCACCATCTCCCAGCGGCGGCGCTCGTCGTCGACGAAGGCCTGCCGGGACGCCGCCATGGCTGCCTTCAAGGCGTCGTCGACGTCGTCGTCCTCGTCCATGGGGGCGGCCTCGCCGTCGGAGTCGACCTCCAACCATTGGTCGACGTCGTCCATCCCCTCCGGGAGCACCGGGTACTCCGTGCGCTCCACCGGCGGCACCGGGGCCGGCGCGAAGTAGCTCCGGCGGCGCTCGTCGTGCTCCTCCCGGAACCATTGGTCCCAGTAGGGGGAGCCCGGCGCGTACGCCGGGTCGTCGAGGAGGTGATTGGGGAGGAGGCTGCGCCGGCGTGCGATCTCCACCGCCCTGGCCGTGGGGTCGGTCGGGATCGGCGGCACCGGAATCCGCTGCGGATTCAGGTGCCAGTTGTCCGGGAGGTGGACGTCCGGCCAGCGCACCGGGACGGCGTTCTCCCAGTGCCACTGCGCCTCCTCCACCCGGACGTACCGGCGGTAGCGCGGCGTCGGCTTCTTCTTCTTGGCGGCCGGCCGGGCCGGCCTGCGGACCGGCACGACTGCGGGTCCGCGCCGACGATGCGCACTCCGCGCGGCGCCGACGATGGCGGTGGTGGAGGAGGAGCAAGGGGAGGCAGTCCAGCGCCCCGGCGACGGCCGGAGCGGCCAGAGCCCGAGCCGCTGGACTCGGACTGGTGCTTGCCGCCTGGCCACCACCGCTTCGACATTGCTCCGGCGAGGGCGAGGGGCGAGGGCTAGGGCTAGGACTAGGGCTAGGGCTCGATGGAGTGTGGGGAGGGCGGCGGGGCTAGCTGTGTGAGGTCGCCATCGCGTACGGCCGGGGTTTAAAAAGGACGGGGGCCGCGTCCACCGTGGCCAGCATTGACTGCGGGACGGGAAGCCGAGGAGGCCCGTCCAGTCGCTGGCAGGTGGGCCAGGAGCATTGACTGCGGGGCTCGGACGGTTGGGTGGCGGGGGAGACGAGGGAACGGCGGCCGGGGCGGCGGTTCCCACGCGCGACGTGGCCGAGTGGGCTGACCGCGCGGCNCTAAAGGACCAGCCGCTAGCAGGGTGCCTGGCCTATTTTTTTTTAGGACAAGGGCTGTCATTTTATGTGACAAGTTGCACAATGCCACCCCTAATTATTTTGGGGTGTCATTTATGTGTAATTCTATGTCAAAAAAATTACAAACACATATAATTGATTGCAGGTACATTGAGCTATGGCGGACATTCCCTTAATTAGAGACGAGGAGCATGAAGATAAAATGCAACGAATAATCTATGCGAGTGCCCGTGAAGAGGCGGTGGAGATGATGATGGACAACAAGGCGGTGGAGAAGATGATGGACGACAAGGCGATGAAGATGATGATTTCAGCTCACAATTTCTGAACGACTGCGGTGAGGGACTCCAGTTTGACGATGAAGCGCCCTTAACGACAAACTCCGGCGAGGTATATACATATATTATATAGGCTGACAATTGATCGATCGATCATGTATATATATGCATTTGTTAATTGCACGTGTTAATTAACGATTCATTTTCCAGCCGGCTGGATCGAGCAAATCTGTAAATAATGTTCCTCCTCGAGGCCTGACGAAGAGGATGGCCAGCGATGCTCCGAGGCTAACGATAGAGGAAGTTTCTCAGAGTGGCGAACCGCTGGCACCCATAGCGACCTGTCGTAAATTTGTAAATCAAGCTGGAGTCATTGTTAGGGACATTCTCCCGATCACCATTGCAGAATGGCATAAGCCGAAGGGTGTGGATGAGGATGATGCTTCTTATGTCCCTGATCATACGAAAGAATTGCTTTTCGATACGCTCATGATACATTTCAACATACCAGAAGGCAAGACGGAGAAACTGAAGGAGTGGACTCTTAAGAAGATGGCCACACAATTCCAGAGCTGGAAGAAAACCACAAGTTGTAAAGGGAGTAATGATAGAGGCTTTCAAGCGACACCAAGACAAAAAGAAATATTTCTTCCTTACAACTTCAGGTAAGTGTTACTAATTGCTTGTACACATTCTATTTTTGCTCACCCGGTATCTTAAGTCTAATTGATGAGTTATATGCGCATGCCCTCTGTAGGTAAATTTGCAGCTACCACTTTATTCTCGTGGTCATTAGATTCACCAGGGAAGAATTGAAGTCTACGACTCATTAAGGAGAGACCTAGAGAGTATAAGAGCTTGTTTGATGTCATGAAAGAGTAATTTAAATGCTTATCACATTACTATACCGACCTCTCTTTCATTCATTTCGTGATATCAAGTAATTAATTAATAACAGATGTTTGTTCTTTCTTTGTCGAGTAGAGCATGCAGACATTCGTCAAGAAAGTACCCGGTAAATGGCACGAGAAGCTGTATGGACTCTGAACCAAGTAAGTATTACTATACCTATATACATGATTAATGGTAGTTTGCAATACCATTACCAACTTAATGTGTTGAATTCTATTCTCGAACAGTGGTGTCTGGAACAGCCAAAAGGGACCCTCTTATGTGGGTACTACGTTTGCGAGTACATTCATAGGATGACTTATGAAAAATCGAAATCGAAGAAACGCAGAGGTACGTAATTATACATTGTTCACAAGTTTTTTTGACAAAATAATATGCATATCAATTGTGTGGAGTTCATTCATAATTGTTTATTTTCTCCTTCTTTTAAAGATTGTAAGGAAGCGGGCCGGCCTCCTACCAGATGACCGTATAAGAGCAATTGGGGAGGAGCTGGCGGGATTTCTTCTTGATGATGTCATACCTGAAAATTCAGAGCACTATTATCTACATATATAAATGTACTATGATTTCATGCATGTATAATTAATGCATTTGAGTACTTTGTGTACGGAAACGTGACGACAAATTCATGTGTTACAATTAATTTGTAAGTGTGTTATATATATGCATCAACGTGTGATCATAGTACAATATAATTTATATCGACGTATCGACGTGTTTCCGAAACTATCCAAAACCCCGGCACTAAACACAGTACACGACACCCGGTCCGTGCAATTCTGAAAAAAATTATAAAAGAAAAAAAAAGGCCTAACGGTAGTCCCGGTCCGTAACACGGACCGGGACTAAAGACATCCAGCCCGCGGGCTCGCCCGTGGCCACGTGGGAGGCACTCTAATCCCGGTTCGTAGCCAACCGGGACTATAGGGGGGGGGGGGGCTCTAGTCCCGATTTGGTAGTCCGGGTTGCCCAGCCGGGACTAGAGGGCGTCTGGAACCGGGACTACTGCCCCGTTTTCCACTAGTGTATATAAACAGACTTAAAGTAATATATTTTTTATGACATGGATGAGAGAGAAGAGGACAGAGAATGAAGGTGGGTCCTTAGACTAGTCACAATGTGGAGTATCATATACTAGTATCATGCATATGACATTAGTCTATGTTACTATTTTCACAATGGATAGTAACATATTTGTGGTATCATATAATACTAAATTTATTAGGTTCTAGACTCATTTTGTATTGGAATTCGTTATGTTACGGTATCTACCTATGATACTACTATCACCTCTCTCATCATTAATTGCAGTGACACGTCAGCTTTTTGCCAACATGTCATGTATGATACCACCTATGATACTCCCATTGTGGCTAGTCTTATGCAGGAGACAGCTACAACACGTGCTCCTAATCACTTTGTAAGAGTATGAGGTGGACCATGTCTTAATAAAGTAACATATTTTTATAGCTAACTATATACTTATTGGTTATATAATTGGTTATGAATGACAACTCGTCCAATAGAGTTAAGTAAATAAAAATTTAAGTGATAAATGAGATGGCCATCATCTTGCACTTTGCCCCATTAATCTGCACGTTGTTCCCTAGAAATATTAAAACAGTAATTTATGTTAGGTCTGTCGGATGCAAAGACTCTGATCACAAGCAGGAGTATGTGTCAAACTGTCAGGTCAATTCTACAGCCTGAATGTGGAATGAGTGAGGTGGTGGGGGTATTTATAGGGGGTTGGGGATGAAATTTGGAGTTTTTTGAAAAAAAAATCGAATTTTTGGAGGCTGCAACGGACACCTCAACGGCTAGCTGACGTGGACGAATCACAGCTCGCCACGTCAGCTAGCCGTTGCCGCTACCGCCTCCTTCTCGCCCGCCTCCCACCCCCCTCTCGCCCGCCTCCTGCCCGCCTTCCGCCCCGCCATCGCGTCGCCCGCCTCCCGCCCCACTCCCGCCTCCTCCTCGCCGCCCTCTCGCCGCCAACGTGGGCGACAGCGGGGCGGTAGCGCCCGCTACCGCCGGGCGATGGATCCATCGCCCCTCGCTGCCGTCCCGCCTCCCTCTCGCCCGCCTCTCGCCCGGTGCGGGGCGGTATCGCCTCCACTACCGCCCCCACTGGCACTAGCCTCAGCATAGATTATGATAAAGCAGGCGAGCTTTGTCATGTCTCAGAGGAGACGTCCCTATCCATGAACACTAGGAGCAAGATAATCACACCAGACACCACCATGTTTGGCTCACAAGTCATGTAATTAACCAGCACAATGGGAACGCGCAATAGTTAATAGTAGTGCATTCAGTTGACTAATCATGTTTATAACCTGATGGATCTTCCGGATACAAATGAAAAGGTGGTACAGCCCAACTGGTACAGTACCTGTCTTGAGGTTAACGTGTACGATCCATGTCCTTCAGTAGCATCACCCTAGCCACTATGCCTTTGCCTATCCGGCTATCATATCTGATCTCGCTTTGTGGACCGACACGCCGAGATTTGACCAAAAAGAAATTTGACAGAGTTATGTCAAGCTGCTATCGTTACGTGGATATATATGTATGTATAGTGTTCGCACTGTACGCGGATGATTGAGGGGTCGTGTACAGATTCGATGGATTGGATGAGATGAGATTGATCACTGATTCTGAGGGCGACATAGCACCTAGGGTGTGAGATATATCGCAGATGTTGGATTTTTTTTTTTTTGATAAAGTGAATTTATTACTTAAAGAGTATTAAGCATTACACCCGGCCTCTGCATAACTAAGATGCACACAGCCCAAAACCGTCCAACATGTCCAAAGCAACAGAAGTAAAAGAGCGGATTACATATCAACTTGAGAAATTGTAAGACCGCCCAA
Organism: Puccinellia tenuiflora; assembly: GCA_012064385.1. NCBI lineage: Eukaryota > Viridiplantae > Streptophyta > Magnoliopsida > Poales > Poaceae > Puccinellia > Puccinellia tenuiflora. Next base: position 316,269 of record QRDG01000088.1, read on the forward strand.
GGAAACTAAGAGCTGATCCGCAGGCTATGCGACCATCCATGCCGGGAGAAAAGCTCCCTGGCTGCCGCCTCCAATCGCGACGATACCTCCAAGAACAAATCCTGGTGCTCCACACGCTGAAGGACCGACCATAATCGGAGAGTAGCTGTGCAACGGTAGATAACCTGCAGAATAGAGGAATTTTTGTCATTAAAAACCTTGTCATTTCTACACAGCCAAAGCGACCAAATAACGGCAATCGCTCCCACCCTAATAAGTAATTTAAACCTAGGATCGACCCCGTTTAGCCAGTTGCCAAAAATATTTGCAACGCTCCGCGGGGATATAAGGTAGAACCTATTTGGACAGCTGACCATATAGACCGGGCAAACTCACATTGGAAGAAAAGGTGTTTAATGGACTCATCATGAGTACAGAAAACACACTTTTTACTCCCATGCCAGTTGTGCTTGGCAAGGTTGTCTTTTGTAAGAATAACCCCCCGACGAAGATACCACGCAAACACCTTTGTTTTGAGAGGTATCTTCATCTTCCAAATTTTCGTATTAGAATCAACCGGAACATCAGATTGGATAAGAACTCTATACATGGAAGCAACTGAGAAAATACCATTCTTAGTTGGAATCCAACGAATTTCATCAGAGCCTCCCTGGAGTTGAACAGAGTCCAACCGAAGCAACAAAGCATTCCAAGCTGCTTCTCGAGGCCCTAATAGCGTTCTCCTAAACGATACATTAGGTGGGGATGTACCCATCACCTTAGCCAATGTATCGCTCTTGTAACGCACCACATTATATAGAGCCGGATATTGTTCACGAATAGTAGTTTGGCCAAGCCATCTATCTTCCCAGAACCTAATCTCCGATCCATTCTTAATGGAGAATGAAGCATGTGGGAAGAAATACTTTTTTGTGGCCATGAGACCAGCCCAAAAGTGTGAATCTCCAGGTTTCCAAACAACCTGGGATACAGCTTTTCCCCCCACATATTTCCTTCTTACAAGAGTCTGCCAAATTCCTTCTTCCGAAAGAAGTTTGAATAACCATTTACCAAGTAGAGCTCTGTTCTTGACCTCGAGGTCATGAACTCCGAGCCCACCTTGGTCTTTGGCCAGCAAACCACACTCCATTTAGTCAGTCGATACTTCTTCTTCTCGCTATCCCCTTGCCAAAAGAATCTTGAGCGGAAATAATCCAATCTTTTCAAGACCCCTTTAGGCAATTGGAAGAAGGAAATCATATACAGCACCATGTTTGTCAGTACTGAATTAATGAGAACCAATCTTCCTCCGAGGGATAGGAGTTTACCTTTCCAACTATTTAAACGAAACTGAAGTCTTTCCTCCACCAACTTCCATTCAACATTTGTGAGTCTCCGATAATGAATCGGGATCCCCAAGTAGTTGATAGGGAATTGGCCCTGTGCACACCCAAAAAGCTCGGCATACACAGAAGCTTCATCCTGGGCCTCGCCAAAACAAAACAATTCACTTTTATGGAAGTTTATCTTTAGACCCGATAATCGCTCGAAAGCCGCTAGAATTAACTTTAGGTTCCGAGCTTTTTCGATGTCATGTTCCATAAAAAGGATTGTATCATCGGCATATTGAAGGATCGATAATCCACCATCGACCAAATGGGGGATCACACCTTCAATTTGACCCTCAGACTTAGCACGCTCGATCAAGATGGCCAACATATCCGCCACTATATTAAATAGTATTGGCGACAGAGGGTCTCCTTGTCTAAGACCCTTTTTCGTTTGGAAGTATCTACCAGTGTCATCATTGACTTTGATAGCCACACTTCCACCCGAAACAAAGGAATCAATAAGCGCACGCCATTCAGAAGAAAAACCTTTCATTCTGAGCGTCTGTTGGAGGAAAGACCAATTAACTTTATCATAAGCTTTTTCGAAATCAATTTTTAAAATTACCCCATTCAGTTTCTTCCTGTGCAATTCATGGACCATTTCATGCAAGATTGCAACCCCATCGAGGATATTGCGGCCTTGCATAAAGGCAGTCTGAGATGGCCGGACCACATGGTCCGCCACACTGCTCAGCCGAATCGTTGCAACTTTAGTGAATATTTTGAAACTTACATTAAGAAGGCAGATAGGTCTATACTGTTGAATCCTTTCTGCCTCATTAATCTTAGGTAACAGAATAATCTCACCAAAATTCAGACGAAATAACTCCAGCTGACCAGCGTGTAAGGAAGCAAACATATTAAGCAAATCAGACTTGATTACATCCCAGAAATTCTGATAGAACTCTGCTGGGAAACCATCCGGTCCAGGTGCTTTATTGTGTTCCATTTGGAAAACAGCCATACGCACTTCGTCCTCTGAATAGGATTTAGTGAGCAGGTTATTCTCTTCAACAGACACCTGGGGAATATCAGCTGTTCTAGACTCGTCCAGAGTGAAGTTCCCTTCCTCTGGAGCTCCGAACAGCCCCTTATAATAATTAGTAATGTACGTCTTTAGTTGCTCCTGGCCCTCAATCGTTCCTTCATCCTGCACTAGGGAATGAATGCGCTTTTTCCTATGTCTGCCATTGGCAATACTGTGGAAATAGCGCGTATTCGAGTCCCCTTGAAGGATGAATTTTGCTTTGGAACGTTGATACCATTTCAACTCTTCCTCTCGCAGAAGTTTGGCTATTTCCGCATTGGATTGGCTTTTCAGCTCAATTTCCTGTGGGGATAATAAGCGCACCTCTGCCAAAGCCTCCAAATCATCAATAATGGAGGAAAGACGTAACTTTTCTTTTTTAAGTAAACCAGTAGTATGGCGTGCCCACCCTACAAGATGAGAGCGCATAGCCCGCATCTTGTTATTCCAAATCTGGATCGGAGAGGCACCCGCGACTGGTCTGTCCCAAATCCTTTTAACCATGTCATGGAAACCCTCCCTCAGCAGCCAACCAAGTTCAAACTTGAACCGTGGTTTGGTTGGAGGAGTAACCATACCGGTGGACAAAAGAATAGGAGCATGATCCGACAGACCCTCAATACGCTCTAGAGCCCGTACTGAAACCAATGGGAACTTGGATTCCCAATCGGCGTCCATCAGCACGCGGTCCAGTTTTTCGTATGTGGGTTCAGGCAGAGAATTAGCCCAAGTGAACTGTCTCCCAACCATTGAAATCTCTCTTAAATCCAAGCTGTCAATGACCGCATTGAACAAGAGAGGCCAACGGTTGTCAAAACGTCCCCTGCTTTTCTCGTATGGAAAACAAAGCAAATTAAAATCCCCACCGATGATAAGCGGATGCGGGTTGTCCTTTGCCAAGTTTACCAATTGACGAAGAAAATCGGACTTATGCTCCACCTGGGCAGGCCCATACACGGCAACAAGACTCCAAATGAAGTTGTCAGCCTTATTCCGGATGTGCATTTTAATGTGAAAATCGCCGTCCGAAACAGCCAACACCTCCATGGTATCAGTCCTGATGCCTAGTAAAATGCCACCCGAACGACCCCGCGGGGGCCGAGAGTACCAAGCAAAATCCATGCCGCCTGAGAGGCGGTCCAAAAGACCCTGCGAGAACTCCCGCCTACCCGTCTCAGAAATTGCTAAGAAATCCAAATTATGATCCCGAATGCATCCAGCGAAGTGCAAGTGTTTAGCCAAGTCACCAAGACCTCTGCTATTTGCAAACATGCCATTCATTTGGAAACTATTGGGGATTTGGAGAACTTAGCCCGTTTCCGGGACGCCTTGTTAGAGGCAGATTTAGATTTCCGGCCGGTTGCTGCGAGCTCATACAATGAACTTAGCCCGTCCTCATCCAAACCCACCTCCGACACATCACCAATAAGATGAGAAAGAAGCTGACCATCTGATGTGGTATTCGCCTCTTCCTCATCCTCATAGGTGGCCGTCAACACTGTCGAAGCCTTTGGAATAACCGTTAGACGGTCAAATTCCATATGCCTCAAGACATTGGTTGACACCTCTATCTGAGGCCTATCATTACCAAGTTTAAAACCTACGCTATGAAGCTTAGACTGAATTGAATTAGGTGAAAAAGAAAGGAAAGACTTTGACTTTAAATCCGTACCTATGGAGTCCAGGTTGCGAGCCGCCTTGCGACGCATAGCCTTCACCAACGAGTCCTCGTCAGTGGCGGAGGCCCCATCCAGCCCCACCCCAAACCGCTCACTACGACGGACCGGAGTCGACACCACCGTAGGAGGCGGCGTACAGGGCGAGCCAGAACCTCCAGCAGGTGCAGGCACTGCTGGCGCAGCCAGGACATGGGTCGGCAGAGGCGAAGAAGGTGTCGACCCCAGCCCAGCTACGCGCTGAGCTAGTAACGGTGAAGAAGACACCAACTCAGACTCCATCTGCGAGGAGCGATCACGTGACGGAGGGGTCACAGTCGGGGTAGAGACCCCCTCCACCACACAAACCTCCACCACCGTAGAGACCGGTCCAACACCATCCAAGACGGCATCCCCGGTCTCCAGCACGGCAGGGCGCGCCAGCCCAGCCGAACCGCCTCCCACAGGAGAGGCCACCGTGAGCCCCTCATCGGCACCCACAGCCAACTCCGATGCCCGACCATCAACCGTCGGCAGCACCGAGGGTGACACCGAGGTAGCAGTCGGACGCAGGAGGTGGGGCGAGGAGCGCCGCACTCTAGAAACAATCTCCATACCACGAGGCGTCATCGGACTAGGGTTGTACGGAGTGATCGCCACAATGTGACCCACAGCCGACACCACAGCCCTCCCAACAACAGAAGCCCCAGAAGACGAACTAACATCAACCTCCATATGGGAACTCTGCAGGCCAGTCCCACTGCGAGCAGTCGCCGGATCCGAAGGGCCCGAACCGGCGGCATCACCATGACCATCGGACCCAGAATCACCTCCCTTACGCCTCCAGAAGAAAGGAACAAAACTCGGGTCAGGGGTAAAAGCGCTAGACTCCCGACGGAAAAAGAAAGCATACTCCCCAAGCTTGATTACACATGAAGCACCAATATACGGACCCTGCTCATCCAACTGCCTGTCCAGAACCGAGGAATCAGTCATAGCGACCAAGATACGGACCACATTCTGACTCCTCAAAGTGACCAAGTCCACATCTAAAGTCGCGCCAATGAGTGAACCAACTGCCCAAAGCCCCAGAAAGTGTCTGACAGTATAAGGAACCCCCTGGACGTGGACCCAGACGTGCTCTAACATCCTCTTAGGCTGAATATCCTGAGTCGCCCAAACAGAGACAGTGGCCTGAGCAGAGAATGAGGGGACACTCATCTGAAACCCATCCACTCTCTGGAGATCCTCCGCAGAAGGGAAACCGATCAGAAAGGCATCAGCACCATGTGGGATGGCCTCCCACGTCCACTGAGATCTCGTAGGACACATCCTCGACATCAGACTCTGAATGGCGGACGCTGTGACGGGCTCACCGACAATCGAGACCAAAGCAGTGGGAGAACTGGTCGGGGCAAGATGCTCCTTAAACACACTATCCGGCAGCTGCAGAAACAAAGTCTCATCCGTACCAAAACCAGAAGTGAAAGCCGAAGGCCTCGGCATACGAAGAGTCGGACACCTCATAGTAGGGTGCTCTGTGTTATTGCAAACCAAGCAGTAATGCTGCGCCGTACAATCTTTGGTCGCGTGGGTATTAACCGCACACTTCCAACAAACTGTAGCCTTCTTCGACTTGCCTTTTACCAGAGGAACAACAGTACCTGCAACGGCCGCATCAACGACTATCGGCGCCGCGGAAACAACTGGAGCCACAGGCAGGACCTGCTGCTGCAGAACCCCTGGCAGCTGACCATGCATCACCATCCCCTGCTGCGGCCCCGCGGACACGGACTGAGGCTGCACAAGAGGCGCAAACTGCTGCGGCGGATACCCCTGCTGAGGCAAAACCTGCTGCGGATTCTGCACCGCCGCCACCGACGGACCATTCTTCTTCTTCTTCCTCTTTGCACGAGACGCCCCCTGCCCAACCGCAGCAACCGGAGGAGGGACGGGCTGCTGCTGGTAGGGAGGGAACAGAGGTGCCGGCATCTAAGGTGACTGGAGCTGCCCATACGGCATCATTTGCGGCGGCAAGTACGCCGGCGGCCCGTACTGACGAGAAGGAGGCTGAAGGGGCCGGAACGGGAACGCCCCAGCCTGGGACACAGGGAACGATCCACCCGCCGTAGCGGAGGGACCAGACGAGGCGCCCGGCACCGGCGGCTGGCCGGGGAGGAGGCCATGCTGCAGCCCCGACGGAGGCAGCTAGGGTTGCGGCTGATGGAGCGGAGGACGGGCTGGAACGGGAGCTCCCCCACGAGGACCGGCCCCACCCGAGGCACGCAGCTGAGCCGACATCGGCGCGGCGACGACCGCGGCAAAGCTCCGAGCCCAGCGGCCACGGGAACCAGTCGGAGACGAAGGCGGCGGACGAAGAATCGGTGCAGGCGCGGGAGTAGGCGGCGAGGAAGACGCGTCGGTGGATGCAGCGAGCAGAGGATTAGGGCACGCGCGATCCCACCACTTGGAGAACCACCGTCGGAGATGCGGCCAGGGTGAACGGCCAGGATGCGCCGCATGCATGCTGGGCCCGCTACTGGAAACCGAAACCGTTCGAATCGCGGTGATCCCGCGTCCCCCCGCCAATCCCGGTTCACTCGGAGAGGAGCCCGCCGGCCCGGCAGCCGGAGCGGTTGACACGGCCGTCGCAGCAGCCATGCAGGTCGAAGCGCCCGCCGGAAAGCTCGACGACGGCCCATCGCCAGCCGCCCGACCGTGCACCTTCAAGGCCCGGTCGAAGAAGGTGGCCAACACCGGCGCCGGAGAAGACATCCTGGGAGGTAGCGGACCCCTCCACGGCCCGATCCTCGGTGGCGGACGCGTGATCCACAAGCCCGTCGGAGACGACACCACACCACGACCCTTCCTTCGCAACGAAGCCGTCGGTTCCACGCGCGTCGCAGGCCTGCACATAGAGACACCGTCAGAGTTCTCACCTATAGCCGGCGGCGAGGTTCTCTCCCAGAAACGGCTGGCCGGAGTAGGGAACCCGGCATCCACCCAAAATTGCTGCCGGATCTCCTCGTCCGAGAGGGCTGGAGGGGGTGAACTGGCCGGCGGTTCCCCATCGGAATCCATCGCGCCCAAAGCCGACTGGACGGCAATATGGTCAAGATCCAGACCAACTTCCCCGGACGGCTCCACAGCCAAACCCCCAAGGCAGGTGAAGCGGGATCCGGCGACCCCCCCCATGCCGGCGGCGCCAAAGTCCGCCTCCGGCGGCCCGGCCCGCACGCAGGCGCCCACACCTCAGGAGCGCTCATGAACTTTCTACGATGCACAGATCCCCCGCCTCGCAGATGCTGGATATGTGCATGTCTCGTTTGCTTTAGATCTTGTAGAATTTTGATGTCCAATTTGCTACATAGCTGAATAGAATGAACATCCAAGCAAGAAGGTGTGCGAATTCTCCGCAAGAAAAAAAATGAAGGTGCACGAATATATTGAAAGATAGTATCTTCTAGAGATAAGAAAAGGAGCCTGCCAGGGTACTAACAGTTGAAATTCCCAAGTTTGTAGAAAGTAAAGTGATGGCTAGCAAATTCATACATGGATGGGAGTTATGCAAGGTTGGTGGTGAAAACAAAAGGGTTGCTATTCTATATATGGAATGTGATTGAGCACCACCCTGGCCCAAGTCAACTTCCCAATAAGGTCAGAACTAAATCCCACTTTCCGTGAGTTTACTTTTTTAATTACATTGGAAATTAAAATTCCAAATAGAGATTAGGCAGCTATTCAGCCTCGTTGGATAGATTGCAATGATCAGATATCTTAGTGAACGTCATGAAGCTAGTCCTACAGATTGTTGGAATAGGCTTGTGTTCTGGGCCGACTCGGAGGAGTCGATAGTCTGTCGGGTCCGAGGGACCCGGGCAAGTATGCTGACTCGGGGAGTGTCCCGAGTCGAGTAGTCAAGTCGTCGAGTCGGAGTCTGTTCTGACTCGACAATGGTTGTAACCGGGACTCGAATTGTCTTCGGATCCGGCGGGTGCATTGTATAGTTCATACAGTAGAGTAGGTAGATAGGACGTGCTAGACGTCACCTACAGTGTAGACGAGTCTGTGGCGTCATCCACAGTGAACTCGTGTCATGACATCGTCAACAGTGGCGGTATGGCATGACGTAGTGTAGGACCCGCCACATCAAGTCGGATGTGACGGGATAGTTGACTATTGTATGCGGCTTGCCCCGGCCGGCTATTTAAAGGGAGGAATAGAGAAGTGAAAAATGAGGCAAACATTGTAGTTCACACAAACACACCTCCCCTTCTCCTCTCTCCCGGTGCTCTTCTCTCCCGTTCTCTCTCTCTCACTCTTGCGATTCGCATTAGGGCCAACAATTGGTATCAGAGCCTTGTGAGTCTGAGAGCTCGCCGGAGATGGCACCGGAGAAAGGCGCGCTTATCCCCGGGGCGGGCAAGCTCGCGACGGAGGAGCAGAAGGCTGGCGGAAGCTCGGTGGTCCTCCAGCGAGTTGTCCATGATTCCGGTGGTTCATGGCCGATGCTCACGCGGTCGAACTACGCGGACTGGGCCCTCCTTATGCAGGTCATGTTGGAGGCGTGCCAGGTCTGGGTCACCGTCAGCGACGGGACGTCGGAGCGCGAGACGGACCGCGCAGCGATGGAGTATCTGCTGCGCTCCGTCCCGCCGGAGATGATCTCCACCCTCGCCGCCAAGAAGACGGCGAAGGAAGCTTGGGACACGGTGAAGACGATGCGACTCGGGGTGACCCGGGTGCGTGAGGCAAAGGCAACGGTGCTAAAAAAAGCAGCTCCAGTGCATCAAGTTCGCAGACGGCGAGGACATCGACGACTTCGGCATGCGCCTGTCGTCCCTCGTGTCGCAGCTCGGCATACTCGGAGTCACCGTCGGCGAGCCGGAGGTCGTTCGTAAGTTTCTCTCCGTTGTGCCCAAGAAGTTCTCGCAGATGGCATGCTCCATCGAGACCCTGCTCGACCTCGACACGCTCTCCATCGAAGAGCTCATCGGCCGGCTCAAGGCGGCTGAGGAGCGCTACGAGCTGGAGGAGCCGGTGGTCAAGCAAGCCGGCAAGCTACTTCTCTCTGAAGAGGAGTGGTTTGCGCGGATGAAGCTGCGAGATGGAGGCTCATCATCCAGCCAAGCCAGATGCGGCGGCAGGAAGCCGCGCGGACGCGGCAAGGGCAACCCGGGTGCAAGAGGCACCGGGAACCGCGACACAAAGGACTCGTGTCGGTACTACGGAGTCGTCGGCCACTAGGCGCGAGATTGCCGCAAGAAGAAGTGCGAGCAGGGCGAGGCCCACCTCGTGCGCGGCGGAGGCGACAACGACGACGCGCTGCTCATGATGCAGGCGTGCACCGTGGCGTCTGCCCCGCAACTCCTAGCGTCGACTCAGGCGGAGTCGGGCGCATCGGAGGCGGCACCCTCGTCTCGACCGGTGGTAGAGTCAGGGACTCGACCAGTGGCGGAGTCGGAGGGAGTGTCGACTCCTCCGAAGGAGCACTCGCGGATCCATTGGGTCGCGGAGTGGGACATGCCGGCTCAGGAGGAGCCGAAGAAGGCGACTCGGGAGGAGTCGGCCCTGTCGACTTGCGAGGAGTCGGCCCTCTTCCTGCTGGAGGAGAAGGCGCAGGTCAACCTGGCGCAAGGAGGGGACGCCAAGGAGGGCGTACCTCGAATCGGGCGCCACCAATCACATGACTGGTGACCGCGCCGCATTCGTGGAACTCGACACCAGCATCGTCGAAAACCGTCAAGTTCGGCGACGGCTCGCGAGTCGACATCTGCGGGCAAGGGACGGTGCTGTTCGTCTGCAAGTCAGGCGAGCACCGGGCCGTCACCGGGGTGTACTACATACCCCGGTTGAACACGCAGATCATAAGCCTAGGCCTGTTCGACGAGAATGGCTGCCAGGCGCTGATCGAGGACGGGCTCCTCCGAGTGCGTGATAGGGAGCGGAAGCTCCTAGTGAAGGTCAGGCGGGAGCCGAACCGGATGTACAAGCTGACAGCGCGAGTCGCCCAGCCGGTGTGCTTGGCAGTGCACGCAGGTGCCGACTTGGCCTGGACTTGGCATGCGAGGTTCGGGCACCTCAACTTCGACAGCCTGCGCCGACTCGCGAAAGGCGGCATGGTGCGTGGCCTCCCTCTGGTGGAGCACGTGAACCAGCTCTGCGACGCCTGCCTAGCAGGGAAGCAGCGGCGAGCCTCCTTCACCAAGCAGGCGAAGTTCCGGGCGAGGGAGCGACTCGAGCTGGTCCATGGTGACCTCTGCGGGCCGATCACCCCGGCAACTCCAAGTGGCAAGAGGTACTTCCTCTTGCTTGTCGACGACCTGACGCGGTACATGTGGCTCGCCCTTCTTGTGACAAAGGACGAGGCCGCAACCGCCATCATCCGACTTCAGGCGAGAGCCGAGTCGGAGTCCAGCTGCAAGCTGCGCACGCTGAGGACGGATCGCGGAGGTGAGTTCACCTCCAGGTATTTCACGGCATACTGCGCGGAGCTCGGAGTGGAGCGTCACCTGACGGCTCCTTACTCCCCGCAGCAGAGCAGCGTCGTGGAGCGATGCAACCAGATGATTGTGGGCATGGCCCGCAGTCTGCTAAAGGCCAAGAGAGTCCCCGGCGAGTTCTGGGGTGCGGCGGTGTCGATGGCCGTGTTCATCTTTAACAGGTCGCCGACCAAGAGCGTGTGCGGCGGTGTCGATGGCCGTGTTCATCTCGAGGCCTAGCATGGCCGCAAGCCGGATGTGCACTACATGCGCACGTTCGGGTGCATGGTGCATGTCAGAGAGACGCGACCCGGGCTGAAGAAGCTCGACGATCGCAGCAAACCGATGATCTTCGTGGGGTATGAACCCGGCACGAAGGGTTATCGGGCCTACAACCCGGCTACAGGTCGAGTTGCCATCACCCGCAACGTGGTGTTCGACAAGAATGCGTGCTAGGACTGGAGTTCACCGGACTCTCCGGTGAACACGTTTGGAGCCGACTCCTTCACGGTCGAGCACATGGTGTTCGAGCCGCAGCCGACTCCAGGGGACGGGAGTGCGGGTCCTGGACCCGACTCACTGCCTTCTCCAGGTCCGACTTCCCCGACTCCAGGAGCCGGGAGTGAGTTGCCCCCAGCCGGTTCTCCCACAACACCGGGGTACCCGACAGCTGAGTCTTCGACTCCGGTTGTCACTGGCGTCGAGTTCGTCACGCCACCATCAAGGTATGCAAGTATGCTTGATGCAGAAGACGACACCGAGCTCGAGCACCGGTTCCGCACTCTGCAGAACATGCTCGACGCTGGTCCGGCTCAGGAGCCGGACGAGGAGCTTCACTTCCTCGCCTCCGAAGAGCCCGACTCATTCAAAGAGGCCAAGTCGGACGACAGCTGGAGGCGTGCGATGCAGGAGGAGCTTGAGGCCATCGAGTCCAACTCGACTTGGCAGCTCACCACCTTACCACAAGGTCACCGCACGATCGTCCTGAAGTGGGTCTACAAGGTGAAGAAGGACGCGCATGGCGAGGTCCTTAAGCACACAGCTCGGTTGGTGGCGAAGGGCTATGTGCAGAGGCACGGGGTCGTCTACGACGAGGTCTTTGCACCCGTGGCCCGACTCGAGTCAATCCGACTCCTGCTGGCGGTGGCCGCAGACTCGGGTTGGGACGTCCACCACATGGACGTCAAGTCTGCCTTCCTGAACGGCGAGTTGGAGGAAGAGATGTACGTACAGCAGCCAGCCGGCTTCGTTGCAAAGGGGAAGGAGCATCTGGTGCTCTGACTCGACAAGGCGCTCTACGGCCTCAAGCAGGCGCCAAGGGCATGGAACACCAAGCTCGACACATGCCTCGTCAAGCTCGACTTCACCAGGTGCGAGTCGGAGCATGGCATGTACGTGCGGGGCGCGACACCGACTCGACTCCTCGTCGGAGTCTATGTCGACGACTTGGTGATCACGAGCTCCGACTCCAACGACATCGGCAAGTTCAAGCTGGAGATGCAGAGCCTGTTCCAGATGTCCGACCTCGGGCGGCTGAGCTACTACCTCGGCATTGAGGTCCGACAAGGGCCAAGCGGGATCGACATCTCGCAGGCGGCCTATGCCCAGAAGCTGCTGGAGAAGTGATATGTCTCAAACGTATCTATAATTTTTGAGTGATCCATGCTAGTTTTGTGTTATTGTCACATGTTTTTACTGTCATTTATATCATTTTTATGCAATTTGTCGGACTAACCTATTGACAAGATGCCAAGTGCCAGTTCCCTGTTTCTGCTGTCTTTTTGTTTTAGAAATTTACTTCTGGAAATATTCTCGGAATTGCACCAAAATTTATGGGGATTCTTTTTATGCTAAAATGAAGACGGAGTCCGAAGGGGAGCATCGGAGGTGGCCCACAGGGCGCACGCGGCCTCCTGCCGTGGCCTAGGGGGGACCCGCGGGTGGGGCCTGATGTCTACTACACGCTTCTATTCTTGTAGACTTGTTGGGCCTCCAAGCGCAGAGGTTTGTATGACAGCGGCAAATTTCCCTTAAGTGAGTAACCCAAGGTTTATCGAATCCACGGGAGGTAGAGGTCAAAGATATCCCTCTCAAGCAACCCTGCAATTAAGATACAAGAAGTCTCTTGTGTCCCCAACACACCTAATACAATTGTCAGTTGTATAGGTGCACTAGTTCGGCGAAGAGATGGTAAAATGCAAGTGATATGGATGGTAAAAGGTGATTTTGTAATTCTGTAATAAAAATGGCAGCAAGCAAACAAGTGACAAAAATGACTAAAAACGGTGTATCAATGCTTGGAAACAAGGCCAAGGCTTCATACTTTCACTAGTGACTACTCTCAACATCATTAACATAATTAAACACATAATAGTTCCACCAAAACACATGCATGGTAGACGTTTCTCGGAGATCATTCTTTTGTGGATCAAATAGGATGAGAATTGCGTAGGGCTACGAAAAGCGCACCTTAAAGTTCATATTCCACATCTATGGACACTTCATGCTGTCACTATCCGCATCCAAAGGTAGTACTAACAAACACCACAACATATTTCTTGAATAGTCTCTTTCTTCAATAACACAAGCATCAAGAAACCTCATGATCTATTCAATCCAACAATAATAAAGAACAAACTCATGATGAAGATCCTTCCAATCTATTATCCATAGAGTCACACACGGCACCCACACTGTCACCGAGATACCGTGATCACAACGGTGACTCCGGAAATTGTACTAAATAACATCACTTGAGCAAAATCATATCCATTACACATAGGGAAACATCATGTATTCAACTATACTAACAAAACTCATGATCACAACGAATATCACATCATGGGAGAGAGAGATAACCACATAGCTACTTCTATAAGCCTAAGCCCCGGTGAGGGACTACTCCCTCCTCATCACGAGAAGCAGCGGTGTTGATGGAGATGGCCCCGGCGGTCGATCCCCGTCCCGGCAGGGTGCCGGAACAGGACCTTCTGAACCCCCGAAACTTGTCGGCGATGGCGGTGGAGCTCCATTGCGTATTTGGGAAAATCCTTCGGGAGTTAGGGTTTTTGCGTCGGATGTGATTTTATAGGCGTCAGAGGCGGCCGAGGGGTGCCCCACAGGGCAGGGGCGGGTCCCACCCGCGGGTGGGCCCTAGGCCGCGGCAGGGGGGCGCCCCTGGCCTGTGTGGGTCCCTTGGAGTTGCCCTTCTGGCTCCCTTCCTCATTTCTTCAATAAAAAATCTCCGTAAATTTTCGTCCAATTCCGAGAATATTTCCAGAAGTAACTTTCTGCAACAAAAACAGCACAAAAACAGGGAACTGGCATTGGGCATCTTGTCAATAGGTTAGTCCGATAAAATTCATAAAAATGATATAATTGATAGTAAAAACATGTGAAAATATCACAAAACTAGCATGGATCACTCAAAAATTATAGATACGTTTGAGACGTATCAGCATCCCCAAGCTTAACTCCTACTCATTCTCGAGTAGGTAAGTGATAACAAAATAATTTTTGATGAGATATGCAACCAACATAATCTTGATCAAGATAGTAATGCAAAGCACATGATGTGAATAAGGTGATCCAAAACAATTGCCTATAGTTGACATTAAGCAAACAATGATTAACAAACGCTAGCTAACAAATGCTAGAAACTTTTCATGAATAAGTGCGTTGGAGACATGGAACCATACATAAGGTTTAGAAAGAAGAATTGCAAATTATGTATCCAATGTAAAGTATCAATCATTCTTCAAAGTATCTAATTAGTTATTCATGGAATAGCCAAGCTCAAGTCAAGTGTCCTAATCCATCTACTTCACAAATCAACTGTTTCGAAGTCTACTCAACTAGTGCAAGTAAGAAGTGGCTTTGGCACCATGATGTTATGGCAAAGAGAACAATAATGGAGGTTTGGAAGGCCAAAAAGAAAAGCTCAAACAGTGGAGAGGGTAACCACAAGACAGAAGGAAGTCCCGTAGTTGACACTGCATGAGGAGTAGTGATTGCCATGCAACGGATGCACATAGAGCTATAAGTGTATGAAAGCCCTCCAATGGAACTAGTGGGGATGCATCCAACTTGCTTGCTCATGAAGACCTAGAGCTCACTTGAGGAGGCTCATCCTTGGAATATACAAGCCAAGTTCTTTATAACGTTAATTCCCCACATAGATATACAAACGAAACATGAAAACCCTCTATAATGAAGTGTAGGTGCTAACTAGCACAAGTGTAGAATAAAGGATAGTAGTGCGGCCCCCTCTCTCTTTTATATTTCTCTTTTTTATTTTATTTTTACAATTGTGGCCTCTGTGGCTCTTTTAAATTTTCTCTCATTGGTCTCTTTTGGACTCTTTTATGTGGCCACTTTGGACTCTTTTCAATATGCTCACAGGTAGGGGCAACACTCTATTCTTACAAGATGATCATCACACTTTTGGAACTCATAACTCATAAGACTAATACATGATGTATAAAAGAAAGTATGCATGATTGAGCGTAGTGTGGAAAGAAAAGTAGAACATGTGGCAGGCCACGCAGCACACTAACTCAATGATCAAGCAAACTATATGGTAATGAAAAATGACATCAAGTCATGTAATGTAATGATGGATGTTGCATGGCAATGTATCTCGGAACGGCTATGCAAATGCCGTGATAGGTAGGTATGGTGGCTGTTTTGAGGGAGATAGTTGGCTTATGTGTAGGAGGACAGGATAAAGTTCTCCCACGGAGTTGGATGTACTCGCGACGTATGCACCAATCTCAATGTGAGAGAGGGCATTGCGCAGCACCAAACAGGCTAGCAAAATATGGAAGTGCAAGTGCCAAAAACCAAAACTCAACAATGCATTTTGTATATTGCAAACAACTAGCAGTTTCATTGTTCCACAAATGGTTAGAGACACCCCGAGAGGGATCGTGGCGGCGACACAAGTGCCCCATTGGCTTCCCCGACCGTTGCAGTAACTACCCACTAGGAACTTATTTTCAACTTAGCAGTATTCATGACACGTTAGCATTGTTGACTTAGGTTGTTTAGTTCAGAGAAGTACGGCTCCACGCTTTACTAACACATCTCCACTAATCAGTTCTAACACCATTAACCAAAAAAATTTAACCATTAGTTATTTTAATGCCTCAAAACAATTGAAGAGTATCAAATTATCCACATAGTGATCTACAAGACTATGCAGGTTTTTCTATTTCATACCACTACCACATGCATAGCATTTTACCGTTCTAACAAATTAACCAAGCAACCATAGCAACTCTCTAACAAATATAAGTGAAGAACAAGAGGGTTTAACATCAACAACTAGCATCTCTAAACAAGATAAAAGCTAAAAGCGAGAGCTTACTAGCAAACAAATAGTAGATAAGAATACTCAACAAGATATAAGAGAAGCAAAGAAGTATTCAAACGAAAAAGCGTAGCGTGTCTCTCTCCCACACAAGATGGATAGGATCCAACATGAATATGACCAGCAAACAAACAAAACAAAACTCAAAGCAAAATAAAATGACGCTCCAAGCATAGCACATAATATGTAAAGTGATAAAAACTTAGTTCAACGAAGACGACCTTATGATAGTCGATGAAGAGGGGGGCTTGGGGATGCCCCCATGGCACCCCTCTGAATATCAAGAACCATCAAGTGTCTAAGCTTGGGGTGCCTTGGGCATCCCCAAGCTTAGACACTTGATGGTTCTTGATATTCAGAGGGGTGCCATGGGGGCATCCCCAAGCTTGAGCTCTGATCCATCTTCAATTTCTTCATTGTCCTCTCCTTTGGAACTTAAAAACTCTTTTCACACAAAACTTCTCATAAACTGATTAGAGGGTTAGTGCTCATAAATTAAAATGCACATGTGTTCAACTCAAGAAAAATTGCAAATAACTTTATTGTGCATTAGCTACTGTTTACTAAGCCTCAGTGTGGCACTCCTTTTCTAGAGTATCACAACTGACGATAGTAAAAGAGACGAATACAAATAAAAAGCAGAATCTGTCAAAAACTGAACAGTCTGTAAAGATCGAATTGTTCGAGGCACTTCTGTAACTCAAATCAGAAAAGTCAAAACTAACGAAAGATAGCTAAAAGAATCAGTCTTTCTGTCTAAAAATTTCAGAAAAAGATAAAATTCAGAGGAGTTTTAGATTTTCGAACAGTGAAGGACAAAATTCTGTTTCTCGACAGCAAAACAATACCTCGCACTTTCAATGCATTAGAGGCTAAACTTGGCACAAAAAACCAAAAGAAAAAGATACAATGAAATTCCTAAAGAGGCAACAACTTCATGACTCAAGAAAAACAAAAACAAACTGAAAGAAAAGAAAACATGGGTTGCCTCCCAACAAGCGCTTTTCTTTTAAGCCTTTTAGCTAGGCATGATAATTTTAATGATGCTCTCATAAGAATAAGAGTTGGAACACAAAAGAGAGCATCATGAAGCAAATATCAAACACATTTAAGTCTAACTCTCTTCCTATGCATAGGCATCTTGTAAGAAAATAAATCATTGGAGCATAAAGCATTAAGCATAGGAAGGCAAAGCAGGCGCAGCATTAAAACCTTCAACATAAAGAGGGGAAACTTCATAAGATGAAAATTTATATAACCACACTTCCCTCTCTCATAATAACTTTCAGTAGAATCATAAGAAAACTCAATAACATAACCATCACATAAAGCATTTTTCTCATGATTCACATGCATAAAAGTATTATTATTACTCTCCACATAAGTAAAATCTTTATTATTAGTAGCATTGAGAGTAGGACTATTATATAGAACTTGGAAATGATAGACTAATTGTGTATTAGAAAGATGATGTTCAGTAGGAGAGTAATAATTATGATGAGTCTCGTAGGGATGATTAAAATCATTCTTTATGGCATAGTTATCATCACAATAATCATCAAAAATTGGAGGAATAATATCATCATAAGCAAGGGGATAGTCATCTTTCCAAGCATATATTTTTGTAAACAAATCATCATGACTTTTAATACCAAAAGGATTTTCAAACCCATCATACCCAAGCTTGGGGTTTTCCACATTATGATTAGAAGAAACATCAATATTCCCAACAGTATAACAATTATCAATATCATCATTTTCAAAATTGGTGCCAAAAAGATTTTCAAGATCATAAGTAGTATTATTTTCCCAATCATGATCATCACAATAAGTAACAGGCATAACATAATGTTCTTCAGTAGTGCCTATAGACTTAACATCAAGATAATAATGAATACAATTAAGTGGATCATCTTCAATAATTTTTGATTCATGCTCATTAGGAACAACCATGATGGGATAAATATGCTTAGGGGATGATACCGTTTCCTCTTTATTTTTACTCCTCCCTCTCTTCTTCTTCTTCACCACCTTAGGAGGGAGTGGTTGGAAAGGAAGCTTCTCCACATAATCTGATTCATTATTAGAAAAGATAGGAGAAACTTGGGAGAATCTCTCCCTTTCATTATAGGAAACATAAGAAACATATGTCCTTTTATACTTTCATGAAGTGATATTCTTTCTAATTTTTGCAATGTAAGCATTGTCACGGCAATTCACAACACAATAATGATAAGCTCCCTTGAGAATGCTATTTTTCCCAAAAGTACTACTATCTAACCAAGAAGTTTTTTGACAACTCTTCACACCCCAAAAATAAATTAAGTTCATCATAAAGACTAGAGGTGATCATGTTATCACAAAACTGGCTAATAATTCTATCATTAAAGTACGATCATTGGAAATTAAAATGACCTTCTTCATTGCAAAGTTCACACATAAAAGGATAGAGTGTAACATCCCAAATTTATAATAAGAATTAACAAGACCCAAAATTCAGAACCAACAAAAACTTTTTGAAATTACTACACTAATGATTGTGTTTTCCTTTATATTGTTCTGTTTGACCTTGTGTGACTTGTTGTTTAAGTTGTTTGACTAGTAAATATTAATCTAAGAACTCAACCCAAGTAAAAATATATTAAACTTGGTGCTCATGTTATGACAAGAGTAAATTCCATATATCTTTTCCAACCTTATTTTGGCCAAAGTTTATTTCAATGATGTTTGATTTCAGCAATAAATAAAATACCCTTTAGTTGAGAAAGTAAAAGTATTTCCAAAATTATGTGTTCCCAAAAATATGGAGATCTATATGTTATCTCCTATCTATTGCCAACCATGATATTTTGCATGTATATGCACTCCTATTTTATAAACTCTGATTTCCACTCCGTTTTAAAACAACACTAGTGGGAAATATATTACCCCACCTATTTCCTTTCTCAAACCTTTTTGAAAACAATTAAGTTATGAGTGGGATATTTTATAAATAACATCTTGTCATAATTGAGTGTGATCATTTTTATAACATAGTATTGTGAATTATGGAATTGATGGTGAGATTAATTCATGTTGTTTGAATTGTGTGGTCATGGGTGTGATGTGAATATTGTTGTGTTTTGTTGCTTGATGTGGGTGTTTGCTAAATAAAATTATGAAGGAAGGAAAAGAAACAAATGAAAACATCAACACATAAAATCAGGTGACAAGTGACAAACAAAGTTCTCCAAGTGAGAAATTAATATTTTCTTTTAAACCAAAAATCAGTGGGGTGACATAGTGCTCACTCCCACTTTGCTCTAATATTTCTTCCCTCTTCAAATATATTTCAAAAATCTAAACTTACATTTCTATTACTTTCTTTAATTTTATCAAATCGCAAAATGTGCTATGATGCACTTTTCAAATAAATTCCATCATAGCACCCAAAAATCACCAACATCTATACTCATTTCCCACAGCCATTTGCCCACGTGTATCTCACCATTTGCTTTTAACCATTTTAAAACCTAATAGTGCCATATAGTGTCACATAGTGTTAGATGGTGCCCTATACCCCATATTCAATGGCAGCCCCAAACTTGCCCCAACCTTGTCTCCCTCATGTCCAGCACACACCCCAGCATCCCCTGCACGTTCTGGACACACCCCACACTCACCTCACCCGAAATCCTAGCACTAATGCAGCCATGGCATGGTATGCCCCCCCCATGCCACTTGTCACCAACCAGCAGCCAGGAGGCAAGCCACCATGTCCTGGAGCTTGCCCTTGCCTCCCTAAACCACCCCATGTCGATCACTCGCACCAGGACCCCCTCCCCTGGCCGAAATCGCCGGTGCCCTGCCGGCCAGACACGCTGTCGAACACCCTGCGGGCATGCGCGTACCACGACCACCCCGGCCAACACACGCCCGACCAGCACGCACCCGACCGCCCCAGCGTGCGCCACTCCACCCCTTGCACGCCCCCGACACGGCCCGTGCCTCCCCCAGCCCGCACGACGCCGCCCCACACTCGCCCGTGCCACCCGCGGCAAGGCCGAGCCACCCGGACCCCCCCTCACCATCCTCTCACCTCCATGCCTCTCCCCGCCTATAAAAGGCCCCCCCACTCGCCACTCCCTCACCACACCAGCACCACACCACTCCCCCTCACCTAGAAGCCACCGGAGGAGCTGCCCGAGAGCTCACTCGAGCTGCTCGGCCCCAGAGCAGCGCCGCCGCGACAGCCCGTCTCCGGTGATGCCACCGACGCCCAGACGCTGCCCCGACCACCCTCCGTCGACCCCAAGCCGCCCCGGAGCCCCTCGCCGCCGGCAGGTGCCTTCCCCGGCCACCCTCTCTCTCTCCTAGCTCTCTGCCGTCGGGATGGAGACGATGGCCGTGGGCCGTCGATCTGGAGATCAACGGCCCTGGCTGATTCCCGCCTGTTTTGAACTTTTCTGAAATCTGCTAAGTCTAGAAATCTGTTTAGAGTAGCCACCTTTGCATGCATTTTCTGAGAAATATGCTCCACCAAAATTTGAAATCCTTGCATGGTTAGAAAGATCAAGTTACATAGATTCAAATGAAAGTTTTAGTTTTCAAAAATAATTAGTCTAGCTTGATGGAAACATGAGGCAAAGTAGCTATGTTCTGTCTGTTTTCAGAAACTTCTGAAAACAGATTACTGCTTAGGTTTTTGATCTGATCATAGCAATTAATCTAGATTTATTTAGATGTTAGCATTGGCATGTCATGTTAGTATGGTTAGAGTACTGCCAAGAACAAGTGATGTGAACCCCAAAATAAATTCTGTGCAAAGGATAACATCTAGGGAAGTTAGCTAATCAGTGTACTCCACCACATGAAATAACAGGGATAGCCACTTCCTATACAAGTTTCTATTTTATCCAGAGGCCTAAAAATAGCAAACTAAAATGTTATAGCTAGTATAACATGCCATCTTCACATAGCTGCAGATCACATCCATTTTGGGCATTTCTGCAAGTCTAAATAAAAATGACAATTCAGTAAGATGATTAGGCTAAAACAAGAAGTTTCTCTGCCCTAGAAATTATCAATACTTTGAAAATGGATATCTCAAGATTTATTAATCCAAATTTAGTAAATGAACATGTTCTGGAAAGCTTATGAAATTACCTAACTAACTAAAGTGGTTTCACCCCATTTAGGTTATTAAATAAATAATGATAATCAAAATGCCACAGAAGGTATAAAACCTAAACTTGTTTGTTTCTGATACTCTACTAATCCAAATGAGGTCAAACCAATTTTGTTAGCTCACATTTAAGCAATACTAGTTACCACTAAAAGGATTTAATTTTTGAATACAATTAACTTGAGTTGTAGCAAAAACAAGAAAACCAACATTCTGGATTAAAACATTTATACAGGGAGTTTAATAACTCAAATTGAAATAAATCCAATTGGGTTGTTTCCTATAAATCAGTGGCTATCTGTAGAATTTTAATTCATATTTTTGTGACCAACAGAACTCAAGTTATGCAATTAAACGTGAAACCCTAATTTCTGCCATAATTGTGATGCAAATGAATAATGGTTAATGAAGTCAATTTGAAATCAAATTGTGTTGCTTTGTGAGTGCAGTAGCTATGTGTGATGATTGAGATTGGTTGTGATGCTTGATTGAGTAGTTTGATAATGTATGTATTGCTTGTTTATTTGATGTTAAATTAATTTGTGTGAAAGAGATGTTTGTCTTGCTTATTAAATTTGGTTGTCTCTAGGTTGAATACTAGCTTGGGTATCTAGTAATATCTCTACCATAGCTTGGTAAGATATTTAGAATTACAAAAAAGAATTGGTAACTTAACTTTTGTCTGAAGTATTTCCTGTTTAAATAAAGATGCTTAATCACAACTTTAACCATAATTTTTAAACATGAGTAGTGTTGGTAATTGCCTAACTTGTTTGTTAAATAATAATCCTATCTCGTGATTGTTGTTTGTTAGTGTTGCTTGATGTTTGTTGTTGGAGTGTCCTACTGTGTGTTGATTGTGTTCTTTCCTGTTTGCGACGCTAGATATAAACGCTACCTGGACGATATTGGAAAGGATTCATTGGAGAAGAATCAGGGTTATTTATTTGATCAGTGATGAGAAGTCCAGGGACATTATGCTGAAAACAGGCAAGCTACTTCACTGAGCTTGCATTTATATTCAGTTACTTGGATCACCTGAATTAGTCAAAGTATTAATGATTTTGAAAACCTTTTTACAAATACATGAAACTATTTTGCCACCCTATGTAGAAATATAGAGGAGATATTTAAAACTAGAGGATGGGAAAAATATGGTTTATTCCAAACTCCTTTTTAAAGTACCTAGTTGATGATGACATGCCGAATTGTCGGTGTGGAAGCAGAGAAGTGATGAATGGTGATGTTTATGAAAAATGCACATTGTGTCCTAGTACTTACGTCGACCAGCCGATAATCTGTGCGACCACATCTACCCAAATATGGGAACGGGCGTAGTCATATAATTTGCTCGTGTTAGTACTGGATACCTCATCGACGGAGACGACTCCGTTATGCATGAGGGGATGAGCATGGCGACTCTAACCCCTGACCTGGGTCCCGGCAATCTGAGGGATTGAGGGATTGAAGGGCTTCGTGCTCGCCGGGCAAAAACTACGAGTCCTTACATCTAGGTTCCTCGACGGGGGATCCTGTACTAGGTGTTGAAGGAATGGTGAATTCGTACGGGCAGGGTCCTATACTAGCATGAGCAAAGGAAAGGCTATGGCCGGTGGTTCAACTTCGCATACACCTTGTATGGCGGGACGTGGCAGACACGATGAGCTACCGGATGGGTGTGGGAAAAGCGTGCTACCTCTGCAGAGGGGTAAAACTATTCGAATAGCCGAGTCCTCGGATATGGACAGTTGGGAGGCCCTACTAGACCATGTGCAAAGTTTTACAAGATGTGCAAGTTTGGAAAAAGGTTTGAGATTTAAAAAAAAAGAAAATGATGTGAAGGATGTTTATGCAACTATGCCAATGTGCTGGTATGAGTGGTTGGAAATAATTGGACCATGATGAGACATGGTCGGGAAAAAGGAGGAGTTTTGGATAAACAAGCAAAATGGTGATTTTCCGGGTAAAACGTTTTTAAAAAGGGACTTCTTATTTAACAAACAGCTATTTTTTGGGAAAAATGTTTTAAAAGAAAACTCTTTACAAAGACAGTTTTATGGAAAAAAAAAAAGAATCTAAAGCCTTCTTTTCGTTTTCTTTAACAAAGGCTATAGATGTTTGAAAAATATACAAGGTTTATGAAAAGTTATAAAATTTCTCTTATTTTACTTCAACCAAAGTTATAGAGTTTTCAGACAAAGTTTTATTGAACAAAGTCTATCATTCTCTTTTCAATAAGGATTAGAGTTTTCAAAGCAAACAAAGTTTTACTCAAACTATAAACAAAAAAAAGAAAAGGGTAGTGCATGCTCTTTCGGGGGTAGTTTGCGAGTACAATTCCCATTGTACTCATAATGGTTTCGTCCCTGGCTATTGTCTTAGCCAGATTTTAAAGAAGAGCAGCTTGAAGAAGGAGACGGAACTGACGTCAATGCGAACTAGGGCGCTTCCCAGTCAGTTGCCTGTAGGGTTAAGGCGAATGACTTGGGCTCCATGTTGTTTGGTGATTTCCGCTGCAAGTACCTATTGAAGAGTATGACTTCAGTCAAGTAAGTAAATTCCTTCGGTATTTATGGATTTTCTTTGATTACCAGTTTGATTGTGCTCAGCGACACACTGATCATGGGATCGCTGATGTAGGCCACAAGGGTATTTCGGACTGCTAGTCCGGGGTCCCCACAGACTTGGTATCAGAGCAATCCTGACTGTAGGAGACCTTAGTTAGCATGGACGTTAGTTAGGAAAGCAAATATTTTTGACAAAAGTATATTACTACCAAAATATATTTTTATCTGGAGAAGTCCTAAAATGGCTTCGCTCTTCTCATCTTCTCAAATATTTCAAAGTCTTACCCCTCTATTTTAAGATTTTCAAAGGCATTCTTCTATTATCTTACCTTCATTCAAAACCTACATACATACTCGACGATGAACCCAAGTGAGACCTAACTGACCAGTAGCCAGAAGGAGAGAAGGTTCCATCCCAAATCCTCGACATTCAACATCAAGGTGATTGATTTGCAAATGCCAAGATCGTCAGTGTCAACAAAGCAACAAACCTCCGAAGACCTCAGCTCAACATCAACAATTCTACTCAAGTTGTAACTTCGACGACCTCAATTTCTCCAGCTAAAGACTAAGGTGTTAAGATGAAGACTCCACCAACAATGTTCGACAAAGACCCCTAGGAAAAACTCATGATAGGAACCTTGGTTACCCCGACTACCACGAGTATTAGGCGTCCGTTGGTACTAGACGTACCTTGTGTGCACCTTGCTTGTGTGAACTCTGCTTGTGTGTTGTTTGTGAGATGGAAAAGGAGTTTTTATAAAAAGAAATGTTTAGTTTCCTTTTGCTACCTAGCAAAAAAAAATTTAATTTTTGACCTCTTCGCCATAGTTGTACCTTGTTGCGGATATAAACCCGCCAAGGAAAATCTTTCTAAAATATTTTCCCTCTCATCTAAACCATCTCCATTTAAGATCTGACAGTTCCGCAAGATACAAAAGACCCCCGATCCTTAGCCAAATAGCCGGAAATTTTCGTAACCTAATCGGCAAGTCAGACAATGGACTTCATGCACCATCTGGAGCAAGTGCGTCAAGATCTTGAAGGAAACCAACTTGAAAGATCGTCAACCTGAAGTTACCCCCAGGAAAAGGACGCCATCGACGTTATCTGCCGAACAAACATCTTAGTTCCACATAACTCAACTAGTTGAAACAACAAAGACAAAGGTACCTGTTTGGGAAACAACTGGTGTGAAGATTCTTCACTAATTTTTCTAAGGACCATTAAGCCGTGACTTTTTGAGCCCACTTACCAAATTCTAAATTAACATCTAACCCCAGTTTGTGGCTATACTAACTGGCCTTATCTAACCACAAGTTTTGACAAAAGAGAGGTAATGTAGAAAATATCACATATAGTTGGTAGTGAGAAGACGAAGACGATCATCAAGGCCGAAGACGATCAACACTGAAGACCATCTGCGCATCATTGAACCCAGAAGCAAGCACCATCAACGTCACCTATCTAGCAATCATCCTTTTCAACTGGCCTCGACCAATCACACCGAAGGAGGATTCAAGAAAGCACGAGCAGCAACTGTTGACATGAAGCTCTTTCTCTAACTTTTAAGGTTAACTGAGAACGCGACCCTTGCACCCTCGTAAAACAGCAGACCAAACCACCTACCTTTAGGGTCCTTGTACGGACTTTTAGATTCCTCTGGAAGCTCGATACCCTAGACTGTACTCTTAAGATTCTTAACAACGCTTCATGAAGCCCAAGAACCAAGGAAGTCAGCAATGAAGTTCCTCCTTCACTCAGCTAAAGAAGGACAAGCATGAAGACAAATAACCAATGGAATACCCAGAAGAATCAAACGACGTAAGCACCTGCTATGGACAACATCAACCACCAACCAAGTCCAGACGAACTTAGACGTTTATAACATCCTTTTTCTAACTAGAAACCGGAGAGAGTCAAGTACGCAAACTCGGCGCACCCTGAAAACCACGCGCCCCCTCCTGCAACCCTCGTAAGGCGACAATATCAGGAAGTGATATCTGCACCAACCCCAAGCACCAAGGAGTGACAACCGAGACGAAGATCGTCAAGAAGAACAATGCCTCCAAGTCAACTCCAGCTGCAAACTTCAGCAAGACCGATTAAAAACCCCTTTTTAAGGGGGGAAGACCAGCAATAGGTAGACAAGAACGTGGTAATAATTAGTTCCTTGCGCCTCAGCCTCGTAGAAACTGGAAACAGCTAACCAAGACTATCCATCTGCATCGATCGCCAGTCAACCCTATCATCCCGGATCTAAACCCATCAGAGTAAAATTAACGACAAGGAACGACCTCGCAGCATCATTTTCAAGATCTCATCTGGTGACCTTGCTGAAGAAGTAACGACCTCGGAAGTTAGCCAGCCCAAAACTCGTGCCCTCGTACTCCCCTGTACCCCCGGGCAAATCTCGGGACGAGATTTATTTTAAGGGGGGAAGGATTTGTAACATCCCAATTTATAATAAGAATTAACAGACCCAAAATTCAGAACCACAAAAACTTTTGAAATTACTACACTAATGATTGTGTTTTCCTTTATATTGTTCTGTTTGACCTTGTGTGACTTTGTTTAAGTTGTTTGACTAGTAAATATTAATCTAAGAACTCAACCCAAGTAAAAATATATTAAACTTGGTGCTCATGTTATGACAAGAGTAAATTCCATATATCTTTTCCAACCTTATTTTGGCCAAAGTTTATTTCAATGATGTTTGATTTCAGCAATAAATAAAATACCCTTTAGTTGAGAAAGTAAAAGTATTTCCAAAATTATGTGTTCCCAAAAATATGGAGATCTATATGTTATCTCCTATCTATTGCCAACATGATATTTTGCATGTATATGCACTCCTATTTTATAAACTCTGATTTCCACTCCGTTTTAAAAACAACACTAGTGGGAAATATATTACCCCACCTATTTCCTTTCTCAAACCTTTTTGAAAACAATTAAGTTATGAGTGGGATATTTTAAAATAACATCTTGTCATAATTGAGTGTGATCATTTTTATAACATAGTATTGTGAATTATGGAATGATGGTGAGATTAATTCATGTTGTTTGAATTGTGTGGTCATGGTGTGATGTGAATATTGTTGTGTTTTGTTGCTTGATGTGGGGTTTGCTAAATAAAATTATGAAGGAAGGAAAAGAAACAAAATGAAAACATCAACACATAAAATCAGGTGACAAGTGACAAACAAATTTCTCCAAGTGAGAAATTAATATTTTCTTTTAAACCAAAAATCAGTGGGGTGACATAGTGCTCACTCCCACTTTGCTCTAATTTCTTCCCTCTTCAAAATATATTTCAAAATCTAAACTTACATTCTATTACTTTCTTAATTTTATCAAATCGCAAAATGTGCTATGATGCACTTGTCAAATAAATTCCATCATAGCACCCAAAAATCACCAACATCTATACTCATTTCCCACAGCCATTTGCCCATGTGTATCTCACCATTTGCTTTTAACCATTTTAAAACCTAATAGTGCCATATAGTGTCACATAGTGTTAGATGGTGCCCTATACCCTATATTCAATGGCAGCCCCAAACTTGCCCCAACCTTGTCTCCCTCATGTCCAGCACACCCAGCATCCCTTGCACGTTCTGGACACACCCCACACTCACCTCACCCGAAATCCTAGCACTAATGCAGCCATGGCATGGTATGCCCCCCCCTGCCACTTGTAACCAACCAGCAGCCAGGAGGCAAGCCACCATGTCCTGGAGCTTGCCCTTGCCTCCCTAAACCACCCCATGTCGATCACTCGCACCAGGACCCCTCCCCTGGCCGAAATCGCCGGTGCCCTGCCGGCCAGACACGCTGTCGAACACCCTGGGCATGCGCGTACCACACCACCCCGGCCAACACACGCCCGACCAGCACGCACCCGACCGCCCCAGCGTGCGCCACTCCACCCCTTGCACGCCCCCGACACGGCCCGTGCCTCCCCCAGCCCGCACGACGCCGCCCCACACTCGCCCGTGCCACCCGCGGCAAGGCCGAGCCACCCGGCCCCCCCCCCCTCACCNGTCGGGCTGGAGAAGATGGCCGTGGGCCGTCGATCGCGAGATCAACGGCCCTGGTTGATTCCCGCCCGGTTTGATTTTTCTGAAAACTGCTAAGTCTGGGAAAACAGATTGGATTAGCTAACTTTGCAATCAAGTTATGAAAAATCCACTGAACCAAAATTTACAAACTTTATATGGTTGGAAAGATCTCGATCCATAGATTCATCTACAAGTCTTGTATGTCCAAAATGATTATTCTAGCATCCTCGAATAGATGGACAAAGTAGCTATGTCCTATCTGTTTCAGAAAAGTTTCTGAAACAGATATTTATTTCTGTTTTTAGCTGTTGATCTTAATTCACCTAATTTTATTTAGGAGTAATTCTTGGCATGACATGTTAGTATGATTAGTGTACTGCTTTGATCAAGACTTGTGAACCCCAAAATAAAATCTAGATAAAAGATATAATCCGAGGAAGATAGCTAATCGGATTATTCCACCACATGAAATAACAGAACATAGCCCTTTTCCCATGCAAATTACTATTCAACCAGAGGCCTAAAATAGCAAACTAAAATGTTGTAGCTAATATAACATTCCATCTTCACATAGATGCAGGCCATGATCCTTGTTGGACATATTTCCCATTTGAAATAAAAATGACAAAGGTGTTAGTTTTAACTGAAAACTCAGAAAGGTTATATTGGTACCAACTTTGGGAGATGCTTCCCAGAGATTGGTTTAACCAAAATTATCAAACTAAAATGTTATTAAAAGTATATCAACTAGTGAACCCAATGCCACTGGTTTGAATCCATTTGATGTTGTGGTCAAGTCAGAATGAAATTATCAAATCAGCTAGTTGTTAACACTTAAAATGATAAAAACTTCTGTCAGAATTTGATTAGAATTTGAAAACCAATAACTTGAGATCTAAGAATCTAAAAGTAGCAAATGAAAATGTTCTGGAAGGCTTATGAAATTATCTAACTCACTAAAGTGGTTTCACCCCATTTAGATTAATAAATAAATAATGATATCCAAAATGCAACAGAAGGTATAAAACCTAAACTTGTTTGTTTCTGATACTCTACTAATCCAAATGAGGTCAAACCAATTTTGTTAGATCACATATAAGAAATACTAGCTATCCCTAAAAGGATTTAATTTTTGAATACAATTAACTTGAGTTGTAGCAAAAACAAGAAAACCAACATTCTGGATTAAAACATTTATACAGGGAGTTTAATAACTCAAATTGAATTAAATCCAATTGGGTTAGCTTCTACACCTCAGTAGCTATCCACAGAATTTTAGTTCACATTTTTGTGACCAACAGAACAAAAGTTATGTAATTAAACATGAAACCCTTGTTTCTGCCATAATTGTGACACATTTGAATAATGGGTAATTAAATCAAATTGAATTCAAATTGTGTGGCTTTGTGAGTGTAGTAGCTATGTGTGATGCTTGATAGTTGTTGTGATGCTTGGTTGAGAAATTTAGAAATGGTATATACTGCTTGTTTATTTTGATGATTAGATTACTTTGTGTGATTAATATAATTGCCTTGCTTGTTAAACTTGGTTGTCTTAAGTTGAGTACTAGCTTGAGTATCTAGCAATATCTCTACCATAGCTTGGTAAGATATTTAGAATTAAAGAAAGTAATTGGTGGATTAACTTTTGTCTGAAGTATTTCCTGTTTAAATAAAGATGCTTAATCACAACTTTAACCATATTTTTATAAACATGAGTAGTGAGGTGACTGCCAAACTTGTTTGTTAACTAATGGTTTTCCATCATGATTGTTGTTTGTTAGTAATTGTTTGATGATTGTTGTTGGAGTGCTCTACTGTATGTTGATTGTGATCTTTCCTTTTTACGACGTTAGATACCAACGCTATCGGAGTAAACCGTCGGAAGGATTTATTGGCAAGCAATCAGAGTTTATTTCTTTGATCAAGAGTATCAAGTCCAGAGACATTACGCTGGAAACAGGCAAGCTACTTCACTGAGCTTGCATTTATATTCATCTATTTGATCACCAGAAGTATTCACAAGTAGCGATAATTAAAAAAAAAACCTTTTTACAAAGATATGAAAAACTATTTTGCCAAGAGTAGATATGTATAACAATAGGATGGGAAAATATGATTTATTCCAAAACTCCTTTTTAAAGTACTGGGAAGAATGTGGAATGCCGAATGGTCGGCATGGAAGTGGAAAAGAGGTGATCGGTAATGTTTATGAAAAATGCACATTGTGTCTTAGTACCATGACGACCAGCCGATAACCTGTGCGACCACACCTACCCAAATATGGGAACGGGCGTAGTCATATAGTTTGCTCGTGTTAGTACTGGATACCTCATCGACGGAGATGACTCCGTTATGCATGAGGGGATGGTCATGGCGACCTACCCCCTGACCTGGGTCCCGGCAATCTGAGGGATTGAGGGATTGAAGAGCTTCGCGCCCGCCGGGCAAAACTACGAGTCCTTACATCTAGGTTCCTCGACGGGGGATCCTGTACTAGGTGTTGAAGGAATGGTGAAATCGTAAGGGCAGGGTCCTATACTAGCATGAGCAAAGGAAAGGCTATGGCCGGTGGCTCAACTTCGCATACACCTTGTATGGCGGGACGTGGCAGACACGATGAGCTACCGGATGGGTGTGGGAAAAGCGTGCTACCTCTGCAGAGGGTAAAACTATTCGAATAGCCGAGTCCTCGGATATGGACAGTTGGGAGGCTGTACTAGGCCTATGTGCAAGTTTTGGAAAAAGGTTTGAGATTTGAAAGAGAAAATGATGTGAAGGATGTTTTATGCAACTATGCCAATGTGCTGGTATGAGTTGTTGGAAATAATTGGACCATGATGAGACATGGTCGGGAAAAAGGAGGAGTTTTGGATAAATAAGCAAAATGGTGATTTTCCGGGTAAAACGTTTTTAAAAAGGGACTTCTTATTTTAACAAACAGCTATTTTTCGGGAAAACTGTTTTAAAAGAAAACTCTTTACAAAGACAGTTTTAGGGAAAAAAAAAAGAGAATCTAAAGCCTTCTTTTCGTTTTCTTTAACAAAGGCTATAGATGTTTTGAAAAATATACAAGGTTTATGAAAAGTTATAAAATTTCTCTTATTTTACTTCAACCAAAGTTATAGAGTTTTCAGACAAAGTTTTACTCCAACTATAAACAAAAAAAAAGAAAAGGGTAGTGCATGCTCTTTCGGGGGTAGTTTGCGAGTACAATTCCCATTGTACTCATAATGGTTTCGTCCCTGGCTATTGTCTTAGCCAGATTTTAAAGAAGAGCAGCTTGAAGAAGGAGACGGAACTGACGTCAATGCGAACTAGGGCGCTTCCCAGTCAGTTGCCTGTAGGGTTAAGGCGAATGACTTGGGCTCCACGTTGTTTGGTGATTTTCCGCTGCAAGTACCTATTGAAGAGTATGACTTCAATCAAGTAAGTATATTCCTTCGGTAATTATGGATGTTCCTTGATTACCAGTTTGATTGTGCTCAGCGACACACTGATCATGGGATCGCTGATGTAGGCACAAGGGTATTTCGGACAGCTAGTCCGGGGTCCCCACACCTTGGCCTCCTGGACGATCTTGTCGCTGTTCTCGACGGAAGCCTTCAGCAGATCCCTCAACTCGGTCGCATCCCCGCGGAGAGACTCAACCTCGCTCTGCTTCCGACGCTCGGACTCCCGCAGTCTCGCCGTCTCCTCGCCCAGCCGGACGACCTCGAGGCGGCGCTCTTCTAATGCCTTCTCCACCGTCTGGAGATCCGTCTTGGCCAAGGTCAGGGCAGCGTCCTTCTCCTTCAGCCGCGTCTCCAAGCCGGCGCGGGAGGTGGTGTCACCTGTGGAGATCAAATCACCGTCAAGCCAAGACATGCAAGAGAAAAAGGCAGAACGGCAAGACAGAGTGCAGAAGGAAAAAGGAAGTCAAACCCTTAGCCGCCTCAAGCTCCCGCCTGAGCAATGCCGCCTCCCTAGCCGCCTCGGCAAAGCCTTGCTCTATGGAGGAGCGGAGCAATGTTACGTTGGCCAAGTTCTCCCTGGCCACCCGCTCCACCAGTTCGGCGAGGGGAAATCTTCCCGACGCATCGGGCCGAGCCGGCACCGGTCCGGAGTACGGCGGAGAAGACACCAAAGTTGATTGGCGAGGACCCGGAAGCGAAGCCGTCGCTTCCTCAATGGCCCTGCCCTTGGCCGTCTCGGCCACCACCGAGGAAGGGGTAGGGAAGGCGAAATACCCGGCCCCGGCGCCGGGCCGAGGAACTACTCGGAAGGCGTCCACCGACGCTTCGGCGCCACCAGCCGAAGGCGGAGGGGTGGGGTCGACCACGGGATGAGCAGCACTCGTCGACATCGGGTCGATCACCCCCACGTCCGCCATCGCCGTCGCCGCTTCTGAAGGCGGGTTGGCCGCTTGCGCCGCAGGGGCCTTGGTAGCGGGCACCGAGGTCGACTCCACCACCGCGACAACTGCCGTCTCCGCTATTGGAAGTGGCGCTCTGCGCATTAAGGAAAGCGTCACCATCAAGCACAAGTAACAAGATTCTCACCACGAGGCAAAGGCGTACCCGTCGCACGAGCCCAGGGCTCTGGCCATCCTCCTCCTCCTCAAGCGCTTTGGTGGGGGGGACGGCACAGCGTCGGATGGGCGCTTCACGCCCCCGGAGGGCACTCCCACACCCTTCGCAGGAATGGCGGAGCCGTCAACCGACCGCTCCGCGCCAGCCGGCACCGCTTCAGCCCCAGCGCCGACTTCCGTGGTCTTGCGGGCATCCGCGCTTGCTCCCACTTTCTCCGCGGCCGCCTGGGCAGCCGCTGGCTGCTTTGCAGCCGCCTGGGCATCCATCGACGCCCGGATCGAGTCCGCCTGCGCCAGCTCCGCGTAAATAGCCTTCTCCATATCCTCGATACCCGAGTCATAACCAAGAACAATAGGAGGAGAAAGATTAACCACCTGGGCGCGGGTCTTGTCGGCGGCGGGTTCTGCCCTCTCCACGTCCGCCGCCTTCATCCTCTCCTCGTCCTCCCTCGAGGCCAGCAGCTGCTCCATGGTCATTCCAATGTCAGTTGTCTCCAAAGCCAAAACAGCCTGCGTCGTTTGAGCATAAAACTCCCTCTCCAAATCGCCCGGGTTCAAATCATAAATAAAATCACCGCTGGAAGCGCGACCAATCACCTCGTCTTTGGCCCCACCAGTCAGGGCCTCCTCCTCCGCCATCTTGGCGTCGACCTCAGCCCGGATATCGGCCATGATCTCGTCCGCCCTGGCCTCGGTCTCAGGCGTCTCCGCCTTCGGTCTTCCGGCTGGCGACAGGCCGGCCGTGGTAGGCCGGGAAGACGTCGAAGCCAACTTTTTGGCGGGCAGCACGCCTCGCTTCTCAAATGCGCCCTTCCGCTTGGGCGGCGCGGTATTCGCATCGACATCGGCGGCCGACTTCGACCGCCTCTCCTTCACGATCCGCCGAGTAACAACCACCTTCTTCCGCGCCGCCGCCTCCAATTCCTTGGTCCGGCGGGTGGATATCGCCGGCTTGGAGGCTGGCACGGAGGAAGAACCCTCTGAGTCCGGTTCAGAGCCAGTGGAGAGATCTACTACCACACGCACGACATCGTCAGCCTGCCCGGTGACCCCGGGCTCAGAAGACTTACCACGGGACGACGAAACCGGGGGCGGATCGTCGTGCTCGAGATCCTCGTCCCTGTAGGCTGCCGAGTCGGAGTCGGGGCCGGCGGCAGGGACCGGGCTCGTTGCAGTCCGGGCAGCGTCATCATCACCCCCATCATCGCCGCCGGAATCAGCACCTCCTCCAGACGACTCGGTGGTATCGCCGCGTGTTTCCGCGACGACACGGGCATCGCCGCCGGATTCGCCTCCAGCGGCAGTGTTCGCACCTCCACCCGCCTGCTCCTCGGCGGCACTCTCCTCCAGCAAGGCTGTCAGCTCCGCGGAAAGGGGACCCTGGACATCAGGCTCGAAGACTACTTCAAAATCTTCAACCATCTGGAGCTCACAAAGCTATGCGGCAAGCCGGCTAGATCAGGCGGCAGCCGGAAAAGGAATCGGAAGCAAAATGAGAAGGGAAAAAGTTCACCTCAGGAGCTTGATCCGAGCGGGTGAAGGGATCGAGCCCGAAGTCCCAATCCTCCTCAATCTTGTCGGTAATGAGACGGGAAACCCACTCGCATAATCTCTCCTGCTTCGGGATATTCAAGGAGGCTCGAGTGGGATCCCGGATGCCAGAATAGAAGCACATCTTGTGCGAGCGCTCCTGCAGCGGGTACGTCCGCCTTGATACCCAGGCCAGGGTCAGGTCCCTAGACGTCAAGCCGTCCGCTACCAGTTGCTCCAGTCGGGCGAACAAGGTGCCCTGCAGATTCACATCGACCGCCGGCTTCCGGCTCCAAGACCTGTCCGCCGGGCGTGAGTCGGTGAAGGCCGGGAGGCCGACTCGGTCAACCTCAGTAGCGTTCCGAACATAAAAGTACGTATTTTGCCACTTCTTGATAGATTCGGGCAGATGAATCTTGGGAAGTGGCGTGCCCTTCGCGCTGATGGAGACGCTGCCGCAGTCGCGCTGCAGCCCAGCGGTCACCTGGGACCGCAAAAAGAAGAACATGCCGAAGAGCTCCATGCTGGGCCAAACGCCCAAATACGCTTCGCACAGCGTGACGAAGCAGGACAGCTGCGTGATGCAGTTTGCCCCCAGATGGTGAGGCTGCAGCCCGTAAAAATGTAGGAATTCGTTGAAGAACGAGCTGACAGGAAGTCCCAATCCCCGCTCCACATGCGTGTAGAACATGACGAATTTGTCCGGTTTGGGCCTCGGCGAGGTCTCTCCTGGGGGAGGGGCGCGAGCATCCACATCGCCCATCTTCCCCAGGGACCCATTCCGGTGAAGCTTCAGAAGGAACTCATCATCGATGATGGAGCCCATCCAAGCACCCGTGCCCGCCATGGAAGATCTGTTGCCCATGATGGGAGAGGCGGGAGCAGAAACGGCGAGATGGAAAAATCGGCAAGAAGCGAGAGGAGCAAGAACCGGCGAAGAAGACGAAGCGGGAGAGGGGAACGATAACCCTGAACCTTCCCCCTCTTTTCCCCTTTAAAAGCGGGGCAGGCGGAACCGCACCGCTCAGCGCGCCACGTGGGGCGCGAGCAGACCGCACCATCCGCAGACGATCCCACTAATAGGCAGTTGCCGCAGACGATCTAGTCCGTCGAAGACCGAAGCGACGTGCCCCTGACATCGGGCAGAGCACAACCATCACGACTAGGCGGTAATACGTGGCTGACGTATGTCACGACCCACGATTCCCAAGACATCAAAACTACCGGAGACCGGCTACCCCAGGCCGGACGAGCCGCCTCCGGCCACCATCACCTTATCCGGCAAACTTCAAGCCGGACGACTTAAACTACAGCGACACAAACAAAACATTGAAGCTCGAGAAGTCTACCCGGCAAGCCGGCAAGACTCCACGATCTCGGGGGCTAGTGTCGGGGATATGAACCCCGGATATCCCTAAGAGGTCCATTTCTTCAAGAACTACATGGGCCGGCTACGCAAGTGCCGGCTGCAGCGTGCCGCCTGGAGCCAGCCGGATGAAGCAAGCTGCTTCGTCTACCCAGAGGCGGACGGCCGATTAGGCTCAAGCCGGCCTCTACCCACCGACCGGTCCGTACTGGTAGGCCCGGATCATCCAGCCCCTGTCGGGCGTTACTACTACAATGTAATGATGAGATAGCTCCAGCCGGCTCCAGAGAGTAGTGATGTCATAGGGGCAATCGTGTACACTCCCTGTAACCCAAAACCCTAGCCGCTGCCTATATAAGGCGTGCAGGGGCCTCCTGCGCGAGGCAAGAGACAAGACATTCGGAGGGAGACACATAGACATACGTAGATCATCGTCTTCCACCTCCAGCCGGCTTGACAGCTCAAGCCGGCACCACCGCAATACAGCTCCAGGAGCAACCTTTGTAACCTGAATCTGTGATCAAGTAATACAAGCAAGAACAGCAGGACGTAGGGGTGTTACCTCCACCAGGAGGGCCCCGAACCTGGGTAACTAGCGTGTGTTTGCATGTTTGTTGCCCAATCCCGCGCGAGCATCCGATCGTCGCCTGCCCCACACTCTTTTCCGTCTCTGATGGATATGCCGTGCTACCCACCACGACAGCCGCGGATTGATGTTCCTCTTCTCGAGGTGAAGAGCCATCTCCACTAGTGTGATGGCTGTGTAAAGAAGCAAAACTTCAGAAAAGCGTCCGAGGAGTCGAAAGAAGAACAAAGACAAAAAGGCGTACTCGCAGAGGCTTACCTGCTGACATCTTCATCCTCGCTGCTCATGGGAGGAGATGCCATCCCCCCAAACCCAACGGGCGGCGCTGAATTCAGTGGAGGCACGGACAGCGGATCCACCGGCTCACTCGCATCGGAGGATGAGTCGCGGGCTTCCTTGTCCTCCGCAACCACTACCTTCAAAGGTGACGACCCCGAGGTGGAGTCGACATTCTTTCGTCTTAGCCGCTTCCGCAGCGGCTCTTCGTCTTCATCATCCTCTTCCACTTCCTCAATCGGCGAGTGAGCAGAAGGGAGTTCGTCTTCATCGTCGTCCTGTTCGACGACTGTGGCCTCGTCGTGAGGTCCATTCTCCATCAGCGGAGGAAGGCTCACATAAGCCCTTCGATCCTGACGAGCAGCGAGAAGAAAAGCGAGTCAAGAAAAACAGTCGACTAAAGCAAAGCAAAGAGAGTTCAAGGTGCTTACCTCAGGTACGGGGTTGTTTGGCCCGTATGGATCGACCGGGCAGTTAACGTTGCACGGATCGGCGGCCCGAAGGCTGGTGATGTTCTTCACCTTACTCGCGATCTGTGCATCATCAAGAGAGGTGTCGACTGCGAGCTCCCACATTGGTCGCTCGCGTCAACGCAGCGGCTGCACCTTCAGCTTGTGGAAAGTCGCGATAAGGTGAATGCCACCTGTCTCGCGTCCGAGCGTCGTCAGCAACCCGCGGAGCAGCGCCAGCAGTGGCTTGGTCGACTCCTTGTCCTCCTTTGACAGAGGGTGCGACCAGGCCTTGGTCCTTCGTAGAGGTGGATCAGCGGCGAACTCGGGAAGGCCTTCTTGGTCCCACTTGATGTAGAACCATTTCTTCCGCCAGTTCTGGACGGAGTCGGATTTCTTCAGCTGGAAGAAGCATGTGTCGCCGCGCAGCTGGATTCCGAAGCCGCCCACGGGGAACGTCTGCTTCGACCGCCCCACCATCCGTCGCACCATGAAGAGCGACTTCCACAGGTTCCAGTTGGGTGCGATCCCCAAAAAGCACTCGCATAACACAATAAAACTCGCGATGTTCAATACGCTGTTGGGATTCAGATCATGGATCTGAATCCCATAGGCGTAAAGAAGACCACGAACAAAATCGTGGACAGGGAACCCGAAGCCCCGTGGAAGGAATTCCACGAAGCACACGCGCTCCCCATCGCGAGGAGAGGGGATCACATCCTTACCGGGGGCGCGCGTCGTCGCCGTGCTCATCGGCGGCAGCAATCCTTGTTCGCGGAGGGTGTCCAGCTCCGCCGCCTTCACGGACGATTTCCCCCAGTCGCCCTCCAATTTCTTCATGCCGGCGTCGTCGCCGGCGGCGGAGCTTTCCGCTCCCTTCACCCTCTTCTGGCCCATGGTGCTAGCGGGGGAGGAGAGAGTGTCTGGTGAACTGGGCGCAAGGGCAGCAATGGAGGAACAGCACTGGAGGAGAAAGCAAAAAGCAGAGGAGATGGCGGCGAAATGAGGAAGGCGTGAACTATTCCCCACCGCGGTGAAGATTATGTACCGCGGGGTCAGTTCATCCTGGCCGTCCTCCACGACGCGGCAATTCGAGGCAACATCCGGCCGTCCACGTGTTGCGCGGAGATAGCAACCGTCGCCGGCCACGCCGCCCACTACGCGCGGGAATCGAGGCGCCATCATCATACCACGAAAATTTCGCGCCCAACGGTCAGAACAGTCAATACTGACACCGGGACCACTCTGTTATGTCCCGTCGGATGCAGAGCACGCCGAAAACGTCAGCCCTGACGTCAGCAGCGGAGGCGTGTCAAGTAAGCTAACGGGCTGATGGAGCACCCGGACAGTTTTTTTCGAGTGCAACAAGGAACAGTAAGCTCTGAGAGCTGAGTCGACTCGATAATCCATTCGAGTGAGACAAGTACATAGTAAGCTTTACAAAGCTGATGACACCCGAATTCATCATTCGAGTGGACTCCAACCAGTAAGCTTTCATAGCTGAGTTTAAGTCGATTCCGTAGGCCATCAAGGCTGAGTACAAAGTAAGTTGAACAAGGCCAGTTTTGACTTGGGCATTTCGAGTCATCTTTTTACTCCCATCGGGAGCGGGCTTTTCGACTGAAGAAAAATTGAGTTTAACCTCAATTGCAAGCAATTCAGCTTAATCTCGGGGGCTACTCCCATCGGGAGCGCTGTTCGCGCACCCGATGACTAAGGACAACGACAGTCGAAAGCTAGCGAGTCAAGAAGATCATGAAGCGCACTCGATTATTCAAGACAGTAGCAGCCGAAGATTGGCTCGTGAAGGAGTCAGGTGGCGTGCCCGGAGGAAGGAGTCCTTTACTCGACTCTGCGATTCGACTAAGCACTCGGGGGCTACTGTCGTGGGGCTACCTTTCGGGTACCCCACGGTGGTAGTACCTGGGTCACGCCAAGAGAGGCCCATGAAGTGTACCATGTGGCCCAAGTAGCTGGTTAGGCCGGTGATGATCTTCCTTATTCTGTAACGTGCAATCCGCACCGTCCACCCGAGACCTGGCCTGTGATATAAAGGCCAGGAGGGTGCGTCATCTAGGTCAAGCAAGCAAGCAAGCAGCACACAAACCCTAGCGAGATTGCATCTCGCCATTGTAGCCACCTTGATAATACCAGACAAGCAGGAGTAGGTCTTTACCTCACCTCGAGGGGCCGAACCTGGGTAAAACTCGCCCCCTGTTAGCCGTCTTAGCCACCAACGATTATACTCTCTCCCCCTCAATCAACCCGGGGTGCACAACCTTGGGATTTGCCGAGTCCACTACTCGTCAATAACGTTTCGCTATTTAGCAGCTCAGTGGTTAACAGATAGAAAGGGCACAGCGCAGAAAAGTTAAAGTCACGGAATTGGAAGAAGCCGGCTTGTCCCAGAGTGGCGAGTCCTGTGGCAGTGAAAGTCGAATTGTCCAGCCCTTGTTCGCAAGAGTCACAACAGACCCGGCCAGCATGTGCAGGGGCAAGGGTGATGGCTTGAACAAGGGCTGAGTATAGACTCATCCTTTATATTTATTATGTCTTTATGCAGGAATTCATCGTGGAGCTAGCAGCAAGCGACTTTTGAGCCTGTGGCTCAAGTGGAAGGAGTCGGCCCAGGGAGTCGAACCAACAAGTCAGAAGAAGCCGCCAAGCTGCGCCCAAGATAAATTCGGGGGCTACTGATGGGGGGATACTTTATAGGTAGGCCCATGGACCCGGAAAGTAGACCCGCCCAGACCAAGAAGGCCAATGCCGAGTCACGAGACAAGTCACATGGGCTGGGCTGGAGACAAGCCGACCAAGGCCCGTGTGGAGAAGGGGACACGTCCAAAGATGGAGTCCAAGTACAACCCGGAGTTCTAGTTTGGAAGGACAAAGCCCAGAGTAGGACTCCGTGTATGAGTAGAACTCGACACAGATTGTAAGTCCAGGGACCCGCCTCCTTTATAAGGGGGGTCCTGGATCGTAGTAAGCTAAGCTTCAACCAGTAGAGAGAAACCCTGACCACCAGAGAGAAGTCGCCGGCTCCTGAGTTGTAGGAGCCGGGTCCCTGTAATCGAGATACAATCAAGAGCAATAACATAAAAGCAGGAAGTAGGTATTTACCTCGAATCAGAGGGGCCGAACCTGGGTAAATCCTTGTTCCCCGACGAGATTAATCGTTCCCACGTACTTCAATCACCAATGGCCCCAGAACTCATCTTCCCGGAGGAAGAACTTGCCATCACAACCCCACGACAGGTTGGCTAGTCGATCCCCGCAACTAGACTCGTCTAGTCGCGAGGAGATGTATTATCCTCGAGATCCAATCTGGTGAAGTGCAGCAACTGGCAGCACCTCCACGGCGTCCACACGTACGGCTCGATGAAGACGTCAACTCCTTGATCCCGCAAGCGAGAGGACGTGGCCTTGATGATCTCAGCAGCATGACGGTTGTGCCGGTGATGATGACGATCTCCGCGAGCAGGGCTTCGCCAAGCCAAGCAAGAGGAGAGTGAGAGGTGGAGGTGGCACAGCAGCCCTACGGGGAGAGGTGGTGCGGCAGCTCTAAGGTGAAGGTGAGGCAGCGGCAGCCCT
This sequence comes from Puccinellia tenuiflora, assembly GCA_012064385.1. NCBI lineage: Eukaryota > Viridiplantae > Streptophyta > Magnoliopsida > Poales > Poaceae > Puccinellia > Puccinellia tenuiflora. Next base: position 356,336 of record QRDG01000088.1, read on the forward strand.
TCGGGCAAGGGGTGGCGCGGCTAGGGTTAGGGTGGAGGAGGTGGTGCGGCAGGATGCTTGGGGCGGCAGCTCAAGGGGTTGCCGCACCCCTTCCCCCTTGCCCCCTTTTTATAGGTGGTTGGCCGGCTAGGGTTAGGGCAAGGGGCCGGCCGGCCCTGGCTTGCCCCCCAAGTTGGAGTCCATCTAGGACTCCTCCTTGGGCTGTTGGGAATATGCCCTAGAGGCAATAATAAAATGGTTTATTAGCATATTCATGTTTATGACAATAGTTTATTCTCCATGCTATAATTGTATTAACCGGAAACATAATACATGTGTGGAATATAAACACCAGGTGTCCCTAGTAAGCCTCTACCGGACTAGTTCGTTAGTCAAGAGATGGTTAGAGTTTCCTAACCATGGACTTGTTACAGTCACTTGATAACGGATTCATATCATTAGGAGTAATGATGTGATGGACAAGACCCGATAATAAAGAGTTGCAATTGATCGTGTCACATAGTTTCATTGCCAACACTTTTAGTATGCCAAGTATAGTTTCCTTAGACCATGAGATTATGTCACTCCCGTTTACCGGAGGAATGCTTTGTGGACATCAAACATCACTTCGTAACTGGGTGATTATAAAGGTGGCTTTCAGGTATCTCCGATGGTATTTGTTGGGTGCCATGAATCAAGATTGGGATTTGTCCTTCCTTGTGACGGAAAAGATATCTCTGGGCCCTCTCGGTAATATAGCATCAGAAAGGTTGCAACCATGTGATTAAGTGTTAATCACGGAGATCCTATATTATGGACGAGTAAAGAGAATTTGCCAGGTAACGAGATTGAACCAGATATGGAGATATCGACGATCAAGTCTCGGGCAAATTAAATATCGGTGAGACAAAGGTTATCGTATACGAGATTAAGAATCTCCGGCATCGTGGTTCAATCGATAAAGAACTTCGTTGAATATGTAGGAGTCAATATGGGCATCCCAGTCCCGATATTGATTATTGATATGATCATGTCTGCATGTTCTCGAACCCGTAGGGTCACACACTTAACGCTCCGATGTAGCTAGGGTTTAGTGATGAGATTTTTGATGGAATGAACGAATGGTGATTCGGAGTCTCGGATAGGATCCCGGACATCACGAGGAGTTCCGGAGTGGTCCGGAGAATAAGATTCATATAAGGAAAGTGGTTTCCGGAGGTATCGGAAAAGTTCCGGAATATTTCAGCGGGGTACCGGAAGGTTCCGGAAGGTTCTAGAAGAGTCTAGAAGTGGAGCCCATATCGTATGGACCCACATGGGCCAAAGGGGGTGCAGCAACCATGTGGGGTGCGCACCACCCTAAAGCCCACATGGGCCTAGCCGGCCAAGCAAAGGCCAAGGGGCCCAAGAAGGGGGCGCCCCAACTTGGGGGCCAAGGCAAGGGGCCGGCCAGCCCTTGCCCAAACCCTAGCCGCCCCCTATATATAGAGGAGAGGGGAGGGGGTGCGGCACACCCCTCCCTCCTGCCCTAGCCGCACCCCTCCCTTGGTGCCCTAGCCGCCACCTCCTTTACCTCTCCCTTGGCGCCACCCCTCCCCGAAGGGCTGCCGCCATCACCTCCACCATAGATGCTGCACCACCCCTAGCCGTAGGGCTGCTGCACCATGCCCTCCTCTCCCTCTCCTCTTGCTTGGCTTGGCGAAGCCCTGCTCGTGGAGACTACACCATCAACGCCACCACAACCGTCGTGGTGCCGAGATCCATCTAGCCATCTCCACCTTGCTTGCGGGATCAAGAAGGCGGAGATCTACATCGAGCCGTACGTGTGGATACCGCGGAGGTGCTACCCCTTGTGGCACTTCATCGAATTGGACTTCGAGGAAATACATCTCCTCGCGACTAGATGAGTCTAGTTGCAGGGATCGACTAGCCAACCCCTGCACCGACAAAACGCGTTTGTTGATCTTCAAGGGTAAGAGATTGGATCTCATCTTCGCTACCTTCGTCTAATAGATCTAGATCCTTGGGGTTTCTTCCGCTTGTTTCGTAGGAAATTTTTTGTTTTCTATGCAACGACCCCATCAGTGGTATCAGAGCCTAGATCTATTCGTAGATGTTGGTGCGATTAGAACACAAGTGTTGTGGGCGTTGATATTTTATGTTGCTACCTTCTCGCGTGCACTTTGCATCTTTGCGGTATTGTGAGATGAAGCGGCCCGGACCAACCTTACTCGTCCACGCACGAGAGACCGGTTCCACGACTGACATGCAACTTGTTTTGCATAAGTGGCTGGCGGGTGTCTGTTTCTCTTGCTTTAGTGAAGATGCAATTTTCAATGGAAGGCCTTTCAAAAGGATGAGTAAATAAGCAACTACTATATCACCGTTGTGGTTTTGCGTAGATTAGAACGGTTCTATCTCGTTGACCCAAGCCACGTAAAAATTGCATAAACAAAGTAGAGGACGTCTAACTTGTTTTTGCAGAGGGGGTCATGTGATGTGGTATGGCCAATATGTGATTTGTGATAATGTATGCAATGATCATGTTTGTAATCTTTCGCGACTTGCATGTCGTCGAGTACGGCAACCGGCAGGAGCCATATGGTTGTCTTTTATTTTATGTGACCTGCGTGTCATTGAATCACCATGTAATTGATTTACTTTATTGCTAAGAGTAGCATTAGTTGTAGTTGCAATAGTTGGTGGACAACCATGGTGATGGCGCCACGATGATGGAGATCATGCCGGAGATGGAGATCATGCCGGTGCTTTGGAGATGGAGATCAAAAGCACAAGAAGAAAGGCCATATCATATCACAATTTTGAATTGCATGTGATGTTAATCCTTTTATGCACCTTATGTTATGCTTAGATGTGATCGCGACGGTAGCATGATAAGGTGATCTCTCATGTTAATATCAAGATGTGTTCTCCCCTAGTATGCACCGTTGCCAAAGATCTTCGTTTCGAAGCACCACGTGATGATCGGGTGTGATAGATTCAACGTTCACATACAACGGGTGTAAGCCAGATTTACACATGCGGAAATACTACGGTTTCCTTGACGAGCCTAGCATGTACAGACATGGCCTCGGAACACAAGAGCCGAAAGGCTAAACACGAGTCATATGGATGATATGATCAACATGGTGATGTTCACCTTTGAAGCTACATCATCTCACGTGATGATCGGTTGTGGTGTAGTGGATTGGATCGTGTGTCACTAAACAACCAGAGAGATGTTGAGTTTAGTGGGAGTTCATTAAGATGAACTAAAATTATCATAAACAAAAGTCCAGATGTCTTTGCAAAAATCCTTGTAGATCATGGATGACTACGGTAGTCTGTTCATTGCTGAAAAACTGCGTCTCGTTGGGTCAAATTTGTTGAGTAGTACCTGCGTCCTGAAAGAAGTCCTACACACCAATGATGAGCTCTATGTGTTAGAAAAACCAATAGGAGATAAACCTAAATATTTCTGCAAGCGATGAAGAGTACATGGAGTGGTTTTGAACCACCTACTTGAAAGTCAAGTGGATGATGTGCACCTTCATGAATTCTGACCTAAGTAGACAATTCAAGAACTTGATTGCAATGGAGATTGATGATGAGCTGAAAAATAGTTTTTCAGCACAAGTTAGAATTGTAAGGTTCGAATGTCTGAATTGTTTTCTTCACTCAAGATGGAAGAGAACAT